>JARBER010222708.1:0-13595 GCA_030265075.1 Balanus glandula | reverse complement strand
GAGTGCACTACCGATCCCGACCCGACCCGACCCGACCCGACCCGACCCAGCGCACACATTTGAGGTAGCACCCAGACACAAATTGGGGAACTCCCCAGAGTGGATGTCACAGTTCTTGTTTTGTACACTAATTAATATGGTGACCTCAGCGGGGTTAGACTGCACTGTCGCAATGGTGCTTGACGTTGATATTTCTGAGACGTAGGACTTGACGGTAACACGGTGTAAGCGAATGGAATGCATGAAGAAGTGCCTGTTAACAGTGATAAAACAATGCAATACCTACGCAAAGTGTGTCTTATATTCAAAGATGTGTTAAAGTTACTTCTCACCAAGTGGAAACTCGGCATTCCCGTGAGTTGAGCGGTGAGTTTATAGTGAGCAGCTGCAGCCACAGGCACGGTATGATGCGAAGCCATCTATTCATCGACCTTTGAAATGAAGCCCATGGCAACACATAGCAAGCTCGGTTTACAACCATCTGTAGAATTCCCTTCAGGCTGAGCCTTGCGTCATTTACGTGAGAATGCTCTATGAGCTGGCATCACACATCGCAGCCGGACTGGGGTTCGCTCACGTCACATTTCGTGTCTCCGCGCTATACCACCACCCACTGGCGTCATCCCCCAGGAAGACGTGCAGGGACGCCGCTGCAGGCGCAGGCGGACCGAGCATTCCGCCAGCTCACTTATCACACAAACAAAGCGACGATACTGTTAGCGCCGCACTATTCAAAAGACCCGACCATAAAGTGCGCAATGTGTTATGCACTCCCTTCAGGCTGGACGGTTACGCCCAAATAAATCGCTATCAAGCACAGCTGGAACGCATACAAATTCGTCTCTCGCCCACTGGGAGCAGCAGTGTGTGTTTCTGTACAACACCGCTGCAGAAAAGTGCCGGGACGAGACCATAACGTGCTTGCAATTAACCTGAATGCATAAATTGCATACTTATGCAGTAAATGGTGCGCAAACCGCCTTGGGATGAATTCCATCTCTGTTGAAAACTGATCGAGACTCTCAGAGTTGTTTCATGGTGCTATATGATTTTAGTCCCCTATTTTGAATATGATGAAGACTGCAGCAAAATTAATTATGCAGCTAATATATACAGCATGTGTTTGTAAAGCGCAGGATAGGAGAGTGTAGGTCGTCTTCCTCATTTGTTTTCGAAGCCACTGACTAGCAATTCAGTTTATTTGGTATCGCTTCTCTTTGTCTCGCGCCTCATGACATATGTCCTGCTTTCGCATGCTCTGCTGTTATGACATATATGTTATAGCCCAAAAACCATGTTCGGGTATGGTCGAGAGCCGCTGTATCGTCGACTCACCTGCGTAGTGGCCGGGGCTGAGCGGTTCGCCGTACTTCTCACAGATGGCGCTGTACGGCGCACGATACCCCGGCTCAGCGTACTGCTCTCCCAGGGCGGTCTGCAGGAAAAAACACGGTGTCATTGGTATTAACTGCATCGGTGTAACCGCAGCTGCGACGATATCGAAAACAAGGCGATTCAGCCGGGCATACACAACGCAAGCTGCTTGCATCGAGAAGCAGATCAACAACAGGATAAGCAGCATTCCGTAGCAGGATAAGCAACCGGTTCGACAAGGTAGCTATACACAATCCACTTACGGAACACAAACACACCACTGCAGTGACGGACCGGTAACCATTCTACGTGTTTGAAATGCCGAATCGTTCGAACGGGCTTGTCCCGTGCAAACTGTGCACTATGCAGCTATTGCAGGATTCGCTCCGCAGTCGTCGCGGTAGCGATCGCTTGAATCATTCGACAGACATTTATAAACGGGACAAAAGACGGTGGTTTCGCCAGAGAGCCCAGTCAGCGCGACCGAGCCACCACGGCGACGGTGCCATCACTGGTGACGGCGCCATCTCCCTTCGCCATCTGGATTGTCACCGCAAGAGGTGCCAGGATGTGGGGCCCGCTGCGGCGAGGAGGGATAGCCATCTACCGTTCGTCGCAGTCCCGGTGGCTGTCGGCCGCCAGGTCAGGTCAAGATCGTCCCGTCCCTGTCCCTCCCTACCCGATCACGGCTCAGACAGTCCAACTGATTTATGTTCTGAGAGCGTCGGCGACTCCGAGCGCGATCGGGAATAGCAAAACAGCCGGCGACGCTTGGCATTCTGAAGCGAGCCGCCGCTGCCGCCGCCTGACCGACCAGAGCTGATATGGACCGCTTCGGCTGCCCCTCCCCCTCCCCCGCTTCCCCTCTCCCCTGATCCGATCATGCCCCTGCGACTGTCCTGAACAGGTCACCTCCACCCACACCCACCCCAAACCCGCATGGCGCTCACTAGACCTGACTTGATACCAAACGATTAGGTCCCTGAGTGAACCTCGCCCCCTCCCACCTCTGCTCCTGCATGTCGCCATTTGGACGGGACCTGATACCAGTCACGAAGAGCATGCTGAGCGAGTCGCCCCCGCCCCTGCCCCCGCTAGCTGACGAGCACCGAGCACCAGCTGACGTGGGCACCAGCGACAATCCGTCACAGCCGGATCAAACGCCCGCCGCCGCGGCCGTGTCCGCCTCGCTAATGTCGGGGCACATCAGTGTCCTTACCGCGGCAAACACAGCGCAGAGGTCACCGCCGGTGCGACGATGACGGCGCGGCGGCGGCGGCTCTGGCGCCGTCTGCTGCCACGTTATCAGTCATCTGACCCCGCTCAAGTCACTATCGAACTATGGGGCGGAGAACACGGCGACGGGGCGCGCAGCGGCGATAGTCATGAACCGGAAGTAAGCCGGAAGTAAACCGGAAGTGATGCGGCGGATGTGGGGCGTCAGAAGAGCCGCACGAGCGGCGCACAAGCGGCGCACAAGTGGCGCACAAGCGAGCAATCTTCATGAGCGGTGGTCGCCTTACAGAAGGCGTATTGTTGCCGCCGCGAACAATGGTGTGCAATGTGTCGCCCGGAATGACCCGTCTTCCGGTAATCAGTCATATCAGACGGGGAGCGCTGACGTCTGACGAGGTGTCACGCCGCCCGCGGAGCTCGTGATGACGTGTGCGCCGCGCACGTGACTCCGGGCTCAGATGTCGACAGTGATGACTCTGCGGCTGGTACCGTGCAGTCAGCACAGTAGCTGCAGCGTGGCGTTTGATGACCTAGCGTGGGATGACAAGCTTAGTGCAGTGTCTCGTTTCCATCTCACCGCTGAACCAGCTCAGACGGAAGGGATGAGTCGCCGCTCAGACATGTCTGACTGAAGGGTGTCATGATGTCACCGGCGGAACTGTGGCGCTTCTCAACTGCAGGATATGCAACAGTGGTTATAGCGAACAAGTTGAAGGTATGCGAGAGTCATCAACGTGGAAGCGTTCCCACACGGTTTTGCATGAAGTCAGGGAGAGTCCGTTCTTGACCACTGCATGTCATTCTTTTTACAGTAGCAGAACATGACGTATGTTTGTTGAAATGAGCACACCGAAACGCGTTTCTCTTCGGTTATTCTTTCCACGGAGGCAGAACATGTGACCATGCTTGTAGAAAAGACCACACCGTCATGTGTTTCTTTCCAGAGTGCAAAACATCTCGCTGCAACCGTTAGACACGTGTTCCAGGGTGCAGTCCTGCAAGTCTGACGTCGACCACGCATCACTTTACGCAGTCCTGCTCCTGCTTTTTTCATGAGCACTGCCAAATTTGCAGGGAGACACGTTTTGCGTGCAGACGAAGCACTTGTCGGTTAAATGTTAACAGTCGCTTAGCTGTGTTCTAGGACTTCTTAAACCAGCAGCTGCGGTGCAAAAGTCCTGACCGGTAGCCAGGTGCACGTGGTCAGCGCAACGCAATGCAAAAGTACCCACCTGAACCTGTGGCCAATGCAAAACTTTGACGCCAAACATCAAACAGACGTGTCAACTGTCACGCTGCTAGGCAAGTACTGTTGTTATGCTTCCGAGCCTGCGTTGTTACTGGTTAGCTTTTTCGGCGCCTTGAGTGCCTGGGAGAAGCTTTCTTCCGCAGACAGTTGCAGCAAGTGAAATCAGCATTTCCAACTCTGGTCGACCAGCCATATGTCAGAGTGACCTACAATCGCACCTGATATCAGTTGTGCCCATGACCTGTAAACCTACCTTCCGTCCTTCCCAAACACCGGCGTCAGAGACATGTGAGCTCACATTTACGGACACCGTCCCTGAGTGAATGTGAATATATACCTATAGGTAGCAGGCACATCCTGGCACCATCCTGAGCAGCTGTAGGTATCTACTGCAGTGCCCGATATGAACCCACCTTTCCGCCGTTGGAGGGCAGCTGCTAAGTGTAGGCAGGCGCCAACTGACTGCAGTGCCCGATGTGAACCCACCTTTCCGACGTTGGAGGGCAGCTGCTGAGTGTAAGCAGGCGCCAACTGACTGCAGTGCCCGATGTGAACCCACCTTTCCGCCATTGGAGGGCAGCTGCTGGGCGTAGGTGGGCGCCAGCTGGCTGACGATCTGCGTGCCGGGTCTCTGGCGGCGCACTCGGTGGACGATGTACAGGATGACCAGCACCAGGATCAGGATGACGCTGCTGAGCGCGCCGATCAGCCCGATGTGCTGACCCGACAGACCGACGCCGTCGCCGTCCGACTCTGCTGGAAACAGAAGGAGCTGAGGTCAAGGAGACTGCCAACACTGCCGGCCCAAATACACAACTGGCTAGTGCGTTAAACCGCATTAATTAAGTGACACAGCTGAACAAGTCGATTAGGTGCTGGCTTTGATCTGTGTAGCACTGAACTCGTTGCACTCATAGTTTCTTTTCTTTTCTTTTGTAGCAGCGGAATTTTAAATTTTGGGCTGATTTGCTAGTCATTTAGGGTCATGAACTCCATGCTCTGCCTTCCTGGATCCCATGTTCGCTGCAACATGGCGGCGCCCATCACTAAAGACGCTAACATGGCGGCGGCCATCTAGACACTGAGGACGCCATTAGTCAAATGGAGGCTGGTGGAGTTGTGTTAGGTTTAGCTAATGCGCTCCGACTGTGAGGAAGTAAAGCGGCCCCAGCCCTGGACGGAAGTCGTTGATCACTTCGCCGCAGCTCATTGTGCGACACAGTCAGTGTTACAGGTGCTGCGACAAATGGCTCCGTGTGATACATTACGGAACGATTAGTTTTGAGACTGCCGGGCTACTCTACGAGGTCCAAGTCGTTTACACTGCTGAGGCAATAATTACACCTTGGTCAATATTGCTAATGTCGTGGCAAGGCAGCATACACGTATGATGATAAACATTGTGCAATTCTTTATTTAAGGCGCTTGTATGTGTGTTCAGTGTTCACCCGTTACAACTTACAAACGTCTGATAATTGCACAGCTAATCGCGAAAGGTTACCAAAAGGGTGCGCTAAGCGCTCTCACTTAGCACAACAGCCGTTAAGAGGCCGTTCCAACAGCCCGCGCTTAAGCCAACTCCCATAAAGCGAAGCTACTCCCCGGGGGCATTTCTCATCATCTCCGCACCCGGCCCCCGCGCGATGAGCCCGGTCGTTTCTGCGAGTTCTCCCTTCCTCCTCTGTTTCTCTGCGCCGGGATGTCGGCCGCGTCAGTGGGATGAGTCAGTGCAGGCGGTCGGTTTATGGGTGGGCCGGCGTTAGACACGGTTCGACCGCCGCGCCGGCGAGATTAAGGCAGCTCCGGACGGCCGACGAAGTTATTTGCCTCGTTCATCGTGCATAAGTGCTGGCTGCGCGTCCGTTTATTCACACATAAAGCGCTGTAATTCGTGGGCGGCTGGGCGCGGGCCGGGGCGCGGGCGGGCCCGGTCGGACTCGGGCGGAGATGGAGAAGGGGCGTGGCGAGAGGAAGAGGCGGGGGACATGACGCCGGGTCTGGACCTCTGTATCCTGCTGATGATCTGGTACATCGAGTCTCAATCGGCTCAGACGCCCCTGCCTGGTGCGGTGGCTTGGGGGAGAGAAACAAACATTTGGTTGGAATAGTAAGAACTATGCAAAAAGGTCAGACGTTTATCTTTATAAAAGGATCTGCGTGGAATTCGTTTGCCCAGATGACCTACATGGGAACCCATTGTTCAGAACATGTCATGATGTTGATTTGCTTAGAGGGACAAGAAGCTAGCCTGATAGAATGCATGCTTTACGACAGACTCGCATCTGACTTCACCTGTTCATACGAATTCTCCTGAGGCTCGCCCGTTTCGGAGACGGCCGAAGCACATCTGTTCGAGGACCCACCTGGGGTACACCTGCTCAGAATCAGGACCCATTGGCTGCGCCACGCCCGCCTAATCGGCAGCAGAACCGCATTCCTAATTAGCGGGGTGGGTGGAGCCTCGGAATGAAATCATTTGCACCATCATTCAATTAGCCTGCAGGCGGTGATGATCAAGTTTTTCAGCAGCTGTGTTGAAACCATGCGTCGTATAAGTCGGGTCCGTGTACCCCAATACCTTACGCTATCTGATCGCTGCATGCTAGACGCTGAACGGCTAAGGCTATCTGCAGACTTCACAATCATGAACTGAAGCTTGTCAGATCATTTCAAAGTAAAACAAGCGTAAAAGAGGCAGCTTTTCCGCATCGCGTTTGCAGCACATCAAAAAGTGGTCTTAAATCGTGCATCAGTTAAACGTAAATGGAGCGCGTGCGAGCGTGCTAACAGTGCGGTCCGTTATTTTTATGCTACCGCGCTACAGGTTATTCCCAGTCAGACATGTCAGACTGTATATCACAGATCAGCACTGGTGGCAGATGGTATACTGTCCCTTACACGGCGGAGATAATCTCCATCGTACTAAGCCACTGTCAGATCGGTGAAGGTATCAAAACTGAAAATGTTAAACTTCATAAGGCTGTTTTGAGGATATTTTAGCTCTCGTCATGAAATACATATTTTTCTGCATGGAAATCGCTCGATCTGCAGTCATGCTAAGCCTCGGATGGAAAATAGTATACCATTTGTGAACATATAACCTGCGTGAAACATTCGTTAAGACTGTCGTTCTGGTCTCAGTCCAAAGGTGCCTCTCATATTGCAGCCACTATTGTGCCACTTGCCCACTAAGTCGCTGTTCACCTGTTGACCTCTGAAAGCGGTGGGAGCGGTGCCGGTCAGCCGAAACCAACTTCCACACTCCATTCACCGACCTCCAATTAGCCGTCAGTGGGCCGATCCTTTGTCGAGGCACGCCGGCCTCAATGGGCTCGACACCGCCGCCACTTAGGTACCATTGCAGTGTTGCAACAGCCGCCCAGCCGCCGCCGCCGCCGCCTCGGGTTGCAGTCATCGACGGCGGCGGCGGCGGCGGCGGCGGAGGGCGGCTCAGTAGCTCGAGTGTTTGGTGCTTGAGAGCATTAGCCGCGTGGAACTGATACGAGCGGAATGACTCGAGTGACTCGGCGGCAGACTCGAGTCACCCGGCGAACAAATGGCCTGCTGCCGGAGCGGCAATCGCCGGCGGTCGGGTAAGAGCAGCGGCGCCGGTACAATGACCGAGAGATGAATGCTCCGCGAAATTAGCATCACGCCGCCGAGGCGCCACTTAATGCCTGATGATAGGCCGTTGCGAAACTTTCTCTTTGGAAATCGCGTATTAAGATGACGTTTTCACTTTGAGAGTTTTTTTTTAGCAGGAAGAGGTTAGCGTGTAATTAATTCTTTTCAAGCGACTGCTGAACTTTGAAGCAGGTTCTGGTTCACAAGAGCAGAGTCAGCCCGGAAAAAAGAGGAAAATGATTTAATGGCATGCCTCAATCGGTCGGGTAAAGGGCGGATCAAAGAGAAATAAAAAGCAATCCCATCAACGAGCTGAACTTGAGCCTGGGGAGTGATTCAGGTATTAAAAACTTCCCGAATGGAAAAATAACAGATGGAAAACGCTGAAACGAAGAGCGCATAGGATCTATCCTAGTTAAATAGATATACGAAATATGCGACGGCGACTTCACAAGTATATGGGTAGGGAGCAAATAACAAGCCGCTTCAGACTCAACTAAACATCCGCGTCTTCGTATCAAGGAGAACACATTCAACCTAACAGAACTCCCGGACCGCACTGTTGGGCATGTCACGACACCACCAGACCCGTTCGTCTCGCTGAAGCAGAAAAGCTGCATTCCACAGCGCTGCTGAAGGGCAAGCAGGGGTCACCGGTGAGCAGGCGGCCCCTTTCTAATGGCCTCTTCCCAGCGGGAGGCTGGCACAGCCGCCGATGCCAGCTCGTCCTGTCTTTCACTCAGCTGAAAGGCGCACCCCGTCGCTCAGCTATTTCGCACTACGTCATCCATCAATTAACCCCGCGCGCCACAATTGAAATATCACGACGATGACGGCGCGGTGGCGGCGTGGTGGCGGCGCGGCGGCGGCGAGCTTTCGGCACTCTTCGACGGCCGAAAACGGCACATCACCACCACCGTCAGCCACTTCTTACCAGCACTAATTGAAACGTCGCAGAGCGCTCGTGACTAATGAGGCCGTGGCGCGGGTCAGTTGGTGTGACGCAGTTAATCACCGCTAACGAGTCAAATGTGGCGCACGGATGGCATATACCGGCGCGCCGGCGGCGCGGGGCGTTCGCGGAAAGCTGGCGACGGAAGCTTCCCTGCGGTGGTGGTGGCGGCGGGGGTGGCGGCGGGTCAATGCGCTGGCGTTAACCAAAGCAAAGGCCAAACCGCCTCACATCGGATCTCTCAATCGGCATTTCCTTCATTCTGAGCCACTTCCGCTGGCGTCAACGCCCACCAAAGGTCATCACCGCCACCGGGTCAGGCATGTTACTGCCTCAACCCACGTGTCTCGACGTGCCGAAGCGTTCTTCTGGCAGTGCCTCTGCGGGAGGCCCAGCCGAAGGACAAAACCAGGCCGCCGAACGGCGAATGCCGACTCGCGCCGACTGCCCAGATTGACAGTCGCCCCTTTTTGGTCCGGACCCTGCGGCGCGGCCGATGCCGAAAAAGCCGGACTCTGGTCCGATTAATTACCTATTATCGTCCCTCCACGCGCCGGCCGGTCCGACTGTGGGGTCCGCCTGTAATTGGTCGTGTCCCATGTGTCGGACAGCGTCCTACCACGGCCTGAAGCCGATCAGCCGCTGGCGGCGGCGGGGCGGTGTGGGGAAGGTGAGGAGGGCTGGGGGCGGGTGCTGGTCATTTGTATTCGGCACCAGCTCGCGGCGCGGCCGCAGTGGGAGGCCTCGGACGACCGCTGGACACGGACGGTGGACAGGAGCAGACCGCGGCACGTAGCCATCTCCTTCTTCAGCGGCAGGAGACGTCCTGACGGCCGGACAAGCACGGCCAGATGGGTCGCCAGAGAGAGAGGGACGGGGAAGAGATGGGGCGCGAGGGAGGCAGTGTCGCGGCGAGACTTGGACCGATCCGAGCTTCCGCGAAACCGAGCTTCTGCGAGCTTCGGCGGGTGTGGGTCGCCCGCATTATCTCGAGTTGGGAGTTGAAATGGGAGTTCAGGTTAGAGTATCGGGCGCATTGTACGACGCATTCAAATGCAGAGCAGTCATGAGTGAAAACGTTTCAGTTGTAGGGGTTGAGTGTTACAGAAATGGAGCATTAGGTACTGGGTGTACAAGAGTGAGGGATCCGGGGAACTATACAAAGGAAGCCATCCAGGGGAGAAGATCAACGTTTTAATAAATGCAAGACATTTCATAATTGGAAAAGTACGGATCCATAATCACAAATAGCATTGCTTGGGGCACAGTCTCCCGCAGATGTTCTGACCTATTTTTTGGCGCTAATAACAAGCTATTGGATCGATGCTGCACGCAACGGAACTAAATCAGCTGGTTTCAGCTTACCCCGCCCCCCACCCACATTTATTGGAATGAATTTCATACTAATTACTCACAATTCCCACAAATATTTTAATTTTATAAATCGTATGCTAGAGGTCAAGGCAATAAACTTGCAAAAAAATCCCTCCTCAGAAATCAACGGAATTCTGATATATATCTGACTCATATCTGCACGTATGCCTATTGATCTTCTGCTCTAATCTAGAATAATACATGGAGCATCGCCGCATAACTTCCTTTCAACAGCCCACATGACGCTCCCCAGAGCTCGCTCTCGTCGCTCTCGACATTACCCATCTCATCTGACATGCGAAGACCGCCGCACTACCAGACGCGACCTCGACGAAGAATGGGATGTTTCATTTGCGTCGGCGTCAGTGACCGTTCGTCTCCCGCATACCAGACCAAATGACGACGGCTTCGCCCAGACCGGGACCGGGTAGGGACCGGACCGGACCAGGCAGGGACCGGACCGGGACCGAGTAGGGACCGGGCAGGGACCGGGCAGGGACCGAACCGGACCAGGCAGGGACCGGACCGGACCAGGCAGGGACCGGGCAGGGACCGGACCGGACCGGGCAGGGACCAGATCGGTGGCCGGGGCCGGGGCCATGACCGACCATCCCCGCACGTCCCACAGGAACGCGGAAATAAGTCCGCACCACTACCTGCGTGGGACAGCCGTCATCGGTGCGTCATGCTGTCGCATCTTGGCGGAGGCTAACCAGTAATCAGTAGCCAGCCAACTCAGCAAAAATAGCAAATCCTAGTACCTAATTGGCAATTGTTGAATTAGCCGAGGCAATGTCGCAGCAGCGAGATCGTACAAACGCAATGTCACAGGCTCACAGCCCACATGGAATAAGTCGTTGCAAAAACTTTGCTACTGACTGAAGCTGGAACCTTACCGCGCTGGTCGCAGCGAGACGTGGTCTTGTGGAACCACAGCACGGTGGCAAGTGACCTGATTAGCGCTTCATTTGCACAGCCGAAGGTAATCGAAACGATGAGGATCAATTGCACCCGCGATATACGTCCAAGCCTTCACCGCCCACTGGCTGTGCAATTTGCACCGTTGCCGTGCAGCGGCGGTGCACACAGCGCGCTGTGCTGACTGCACGGCGTGCACAAGCCGTCACACCACTGCACTGGCCCCTGCGTCACCGCGCCTGAGTCCGCAGCAGCGGTGTGCGACCTCCGCGGCACTGATACCGACCCAGCGAACCAGGCCTGTCGACGGGTCCCGACCGGTGCCTCGTGTATTGATGGAGCACTCTCGCCGGATCCGCAGCTCCAGGTTTATGGGCGAACTTTTCCGCACCGGCGTCCGGTCCGCCGGCCGGCGGGCTGGCGGCTCACAATCCGACCAATTGGTCTCGTTTCCAGCGAGGACCGCAGCCATTTGGAAAACGTCAACTGCGGACCGCGCCACCCCCCGTCGCTGTCCGACGGACGGCTAAAAGCTGGAAAACGAAACTGTTTGTCTTGGGATTACTGATGTTGCAGATATGACGTATGGTCCCGCGGGATTAATCTCTAAATGGCTTCATGGAATGGCGAAGACGCGGAGATGACAGCAGAGATCAAGACACATTCCGCTACAGTGATGAGGGCTTAGATCCTCCGGAGAATTTAATAATATTCTTATGGTATATATGAAAAGTTGTCTGAGCATCGCGACAGCCGAATCTACAACCTTTTTAGCAATATATATGTCTAGACTAATGACACATACGACAGATCATTCTAACGATATAAATAAAGTTCGCATTGTCCATGCTGATTTCAGTTTGTCAGCAATTATCCCATGCATGAGAATGAAAGTTATTTGCACGCAACAGTAGCTCCTCATCTGCACTCCATTGTCAGAGGTAGAGCCCTTCATGGAATGGAAATTCCAAATGGGAATGGAAATGGAACGGAAATGGGATGGAAATGGGAGCAGATTTGGGGAATTCATGGAAATGGAACGGATTCGGATTGGAATGAGACTGACAATATCATTTTTTAGCACTAAAAACAGTTAAATATGCTGAATTTTGTGGAAATGGGATGGAAATGGGAGCCGAATTAAAAATGGATATGGAACGGAACGGATTTGGATCTGGCTGAATGGGATGGAATGGTATGGGAGCTGAAATCATGTCCCATGAAGGGCTCTAGTCAGAGGTATGTTGACTTTGTTTTGAAAGGTAGCTACAAATAACACAAGAGCAATGCTTGTACCTACCACAGACATCTCCTACTTTTTTTTTATAAAATCGTCAATGTAGATTATACCTTTTTTGCAAAATATTAGGCTATTCCCTTTGTCTGCTAAACTAATTCACCCTGTCTCGCAGGATCTGCTAAACTGGACCAACGATACGAGCCCACAGCTGAGCAGGCGCTGTCAGCTTATATATAGGGGCTTGTGAAGGGGTTTACTGAGTGTTGGGCTATCCTATGTGCCAGCTTCAACACTCCATCCACGCCAACAGCTTCCGCGATGAAGCTCGACGCTGAAAACGCTGCGAAGCCATGCACCCTCCATTGTTGAATTTCCCTCGAGTGGGTCCAACAATCAGCAGAAGAGCTCTGCTTTCCCGCCACTGGCGCCGGCGGAGCGGCAGATGGCTGGTCTTGACGCTCGCGCAGCCTTTCCGTTTCGCCGCCACCTCGCAGGCAGAGAAAAGCAAGTATGTAAGACGTAAGTACCTACACATAGCCGCGTGACGAAATGCGGGTCCAAAAGTTTTCCAAAGCGTGCAAAACTTAAGTGAAACCATGAACATGCAATACGATACCAAATTTATATCAAAAGGGAAATGAGTTTACCAAAATCGCTTAAAACAGCTTTGGGTAGCAATAGTACAATAAAATCATGGCAAAGCTTGCATTTTTTTCTCATAAATTTGATCAACAAACTTTATTTAGCATATTATCTGTGAAAATAGCAGAATGTAGCGAAGCTTAACACCACCAGAGTGGGGTCGGGCACAAACACCAGCGTACGCCTCTGACTCCGGCTGACTACGGCAGACTCCAAATTATTCCGGCGAACTCCGGCGAACTCCAAGTGACTCGGGCTGACTCGGGCTGACTCCGATTGACTCCGGCTGACTCCGGCGGACTCTTGCGGACTCTGGCTGACGAGGCGCCCACCTCTGTCCCGGGCGCTGAGCGATGGCGTGCCGCCCGCTCGACAAATGTGACGCGCGCCACACAATGCCGCCGCGGCGCGGTGCGGACGCCACGGTGCGCCACCCGCGACGCGAGGTGTCGCATATCGAGCGGGGAGAGAGCGCGGGGCTGGCAGGGGGGGGGGGCGGAGACGGCCGAACGTGCCCACGAAAGGGGTCGATCGCCGATCAAGCCACCACGTGACGGTGTGGCCACGTGTCGACTCTGACTAGCACCAAATTCGGAGGACATCCAAGGCAAGACCATATAAGTTAGTACGAATTCGAAGTCAGCCGCCATCAGCTTAGATAGAGTCGGAGGTGGGTTCCAGAGCTCGATCCGTCAGGGAAAACTTGGTCTGTATCTCAAGGCTGACTATGAAAGGTTCGTTTGGACCATGCGCTGCCTTAGAGCAGGTTCGGTTGGTGTCAATATGGGCCTGTTTTCGTCGCGCCTCTAACCTTCTCAAAGCTGCTCCAACTGCATCTGCTTATATTATTTAATATAGAACAGTTACAGTTGGAGCCAGTTGGATCCAGTTGGAGCTGCGACGGGAACAGACCCTATATGTGGGCTCTGGGAGGTTTCTGGGAGGTCCAGTGGTGTCGGTGCCTCGCCGGGTCCCGGATCGCTGTC
>JARBER010222597.1:0-13598 GCA_030265075.1 Balanus glandula | reverse complement strand
TCTCCTGCTGGGTCACCCAGGGTGTCGGCTGGTCCACCTTGACGCTGACTCGTCCCGGTGCCGCCGAGGAGGGACTCTACATCTGCGTGGGTCGCACGGGCGGCTCGCGGGCGGTCTCGATGGAGGTGGAGTTGTCCCGGTATGTGGAGGGGGGTCGCTACCGCAGTGCTGCCCTGCTGAAGACGCAGCCAGACAGAGTGGTGGAGGAGGCAGAGGAGGGCGGGGCAGAGGGGGAGAGTACGGCGGTGGCTGCCATCGAGGAAGTGTAGTGATGAGTGTACCTCAGGAAGTTGTTGAATCCCAATGGATTACGGTGGTGGGTGTTGGGGGTCAAATAGCGATATAAGCTCATTGTTATAAAACGCTGGCCAAGGCGTGACTCAATTGAAACAATGTTTGTTGGTGATTTTATTGTTGCTGTTATGGGAAGTTTACATGGACACACGTGTGATGGATGTTAACAAACGTTGTAACGAGCACATTGCATACTAGTCGCAATACAACTTATGTCCCATAAAAGGACTTTGAGAAGTTCTCCCATTTATGCAGCTTGTCTAACCGTGCAAGTGCATACCGTGTAACTTTACTACTACGCCTATCTACTACCTAACTACCAACCTATCGCTGTTACCAACCCAGTAAAACATGATCGTGCAATTGGTCTCGTTGTCGTACAACACCTGCTAACACATACACGTAAAAACACATGGACTAGACATGCAGTCACTATTCTAAACATATAAGTTATGAGTAGGTACAACAACGGAACGACTACTTCCCTAAGTGTGACCTATCGATAAAAATGATACATTTTACAAACGGCAAGAGTGCAGAGCCAGCATCTACCGTTGGCTCATTGATGAACTGAAGGTCGGACCCTGCCCAATCTTCTGTTCTCCTCACCATATAGAGACATCTATACTAGAGACAACAGGAGACTTAGCTAATCTACTAGACGCCACCTCAGAGGCACATCCGAAGCCACCAATGACTCTCTCCGTCCAAAGCCGTCCACTGTGTCCGATGTCGGTGTTGACCCCTCCTTCAATGAACACTCAGGAACGGTGCCAGTCACTCGCATTTGACCTTGCGAGGCCCACGAGGAGTTGTTACCGAGTACCGAGTACCGGTATGCACGGTACCAACCGTATCAACGCCGGCAACGTGTACCTGTGTACCTGTATACCGGGCATTGAGACCCGCTCTCCCAGCGCCTGTGTGTACCACTCCTCCTGTGTACCTGTGTACCTCTCCTCCTGTGTACCTGTGTACCTCTCTGCCCGGTCAGCGGCGGCCGGCGGTACCGGTACGACTGTAGTACACCTCCATGTAGACGGGGGTACGCTGGCGCGGGTTCTGACGGCTGACGCGCGTGGCGTAACACCGGTACACGCCGTAATCGGCCGACGTGGCGTTCTTGATCACCAGAGTCGTCCTGGGAACGAGCCGGAATGGGGCCGGTGTTAGGAAACAGCAATCATTTGGCTGGCTGCTTGACTTATAACCTGTCCATCTGTCAATTATTGGTATTTAATATTTATGTTCTTTATTTTTTTTTATGCGGCATCTATTGCTTTTTGTTTTTGTGCAATGCTTCCTCGCATTGTTTGCCTTTTTATTTATTGATAGCTTTCATTTCGATTGCGAGAAGGTGAATGTGTTATATTTGAATGGAAAACAATATTTTGATGTTCAAAATACCAGCATTGGTATGCTTATAATGAACGGAAAGAATCTTTTGCCGGGTGAAGTTACCCCTATTATACCTAATTGTCTTAGAAAGACACATATTTCCCACCTTCCGTCTGCGTCTCGCATCACGGCTCAGCTTCCACAGCCTCTCAGTCAGCACTCAGCACTCACTTGGATCCGCCGATGTTGAAGCCGTAGTTGGTCGGCGTGCGGTTGACGTAGGTGTTGGGGCAGCTGAGCAGATTCGGGTAGGTGGAAGCGGACGTCATCGGGTTGTTCATGTAGGCAGGCCGTCCCACCTTCTGCCAGACGACGTCCTGGGAGCGAACAGCGCAGACGACATCAGAAAGGACTATTACAGAGGACATCAACACTATCCAGCGGTATAGTGAGTGTGACAATCACTCTGGCCATGGAGAACGCGCTAGTTTTTGCTTATTGGGAGAGCGGGTTGATTGGTTTGTCCTTCTCGCGGATTTAATTAGTAAAATCTTGCAAGAATTTAACTTCTCTTTCAAATAGAACTAATCTGAATTATAGTGCCGCCTTTTTAGCACAATGCATAACGTGAAAGCCTAACACGACCTAGCCTGAGGACTTTTCCTAAAAAACGTACACAAAGGAAACAATCGTCATCGGAACCCTCAGCACGTATGTACTTCATAAAACGGTACCGTGGCCCATACCATAACCCATACCGTGACCTATACCGTGACCCGTACTCTGAGTCCTGACCCGTACCCTGACCAACACCGTGACCCGTACCGTGACCGTGACCGTACCGTGAGGACGTCGGTGGTGGGGGAGAGCCCGGCCTGGGCGAAGTCGCACACGAACTGCACGTTGTTTCTGTCGTCGGCACTGATCCGGCCACGACCCAGCATACTGGCGCCCTGGTAGAAGGACCGGATGTCCGGGTGCGGCGGGAACCTGAGACGAGAAACATACGTGAGACAAGGCCTACCATGTTAAACAGGCGATTTACACCGGAGTGTCTTATTAGGTATATATAATGCGTAACTGAGTTAACTGCCAATCCTAGCTGCTTACCATAACACTTGCTCAGGAAGCCTTAACATATTTTAATAGATTGGAATATATGCCTACATATGCCAATGAAAGTTATGATTAACTTACCCATAAGGATGTAATTTGCCATGCATAATTATCCGTCTTTCGCATTCGCTTACTCCAGCCAAAGACAGACTAAAAGATTAGCTAAATCTTAATCCAAGCTAAGAGCTTTTCCCTCCAAAACTTTGTTGTCTGCATGGCTCATGAGAAGGTTTTTCCCACAGACCAAACAGCATTTCGGAATGACTGTTGGGGGGTCGGGATCGGTGGACTTGGGAGTGGCGAGTCCTGGAAGTTATACCGGCCCGCCGGACAGGGGGCACTCGGCAGTGACCTTCCGGTGACCCCGGCAGTGACCTTCCGGTGACCCCAGCAGTGACCTTCCAGTGACCCCCTCAGTGACCTTCCTCACCGCGGGCCGTGACCGCGTGGCTAGCGCGCTCAGTGAGATCTGGCTCCGATACAGGGACAGGGACTACAGACACCACCGAACACCGGTCATCCATGCTGGTGCGAGGGAGCAGACTGAACAGTGAACAGTGATACGGCAACGTCGTCCTTATAGTTCACGCCGTCGTTCTTTCAGCGGAGCAGACGGAATATGAATTAATTCTTTCCGTGTTTTTACTACATTAACAAGTTGACGCCAACTTCAGGGAAGACTTGTAAATGATTCAACTCTGATTGCATTGTGATTCATGAATCCGACAGTTTTCCGCTTCAAAGTGATCGAATCAGTACCGTTTTTACGGTCTTGGCTTTGAATTGTGATTGAATCAACTAGTTTTTATTTTGATTTGCGATTGAATCGGATACAAAACACTGAAGGTATTATTGAATCGTGATTGAATCAATTACTTTGCATTTTGAGTTGTGACTGAACCGATTGAAAACAAATTGAATAGCATACCAGTCTGAATTCAATTGTAATTGCCAAAATATCACTTATAAATTGAATGTTGGCTGTTATGGCCTATGTAATATGCATTTGGGTCACAGCATCATCCGGTTATAAAATAAAAGGCTGATTGAATTTTCTCGCAAATCTAGTTACCTATAGTTTGAGTAGCAATTGAATCGCTATGTTATTCAAATAAGTGAGCTGCGAGTTGCGACTGGTATGACTCCGGGTCATTTTGAGTTGATTGAATCAAACGCTCTTCAGTCTTTTAATTGGATGAGAACAAAATGAAGGTCTGATTGAATCGTGGTTGAATCAACCAGTTTTAATTTTTAGTTGTGATTTAATCGGTCGCAAAAAGTTTATGGTCTGATTGAATCGTGATTGAATCAACCAGTTTTGATTTTGAGCTGTGATTAAATCGATTGCAAAGCAAAAGTCTGTAATCAAGGCTGAATAGCTCAAAGCCTGACGTTGAATATTATTTCCTTGGCTATTGCTACCCATTGAAAGCAGCGAGCATTATCATATCACATCACAATAGTGTCGCACTGTTCAATAACACTACATAGTTAAATAGCATAGTTCCCGCGGCTGTACTTACTGCGGACCGCTGACGTGGGGTCGGATGATGAAAGGCCTGTGCTGTGCCCGATCGGGCAGAGGCTGCGCCATGGCCGGGTACTGCCTCTGGTACGGTCTCGGCGCCACGACCGGCTGGAAACCACCGACGTAGCCGGCGCTGCCGCCGTAGACGCTCGGCTGGGCGTACCCCGACCGCCGCTCGAGGCCGTAGTCTACGGGAATCGGCCGGGACGGTCTGAAGACGGGCGGTGCTGGCCGGTACATGGGCGGTGCTGGGCGGTACATGGGCGGTGCTGGCCGGTACATGGGCGGCGCTGTGCGGTACACAGGCGGTGCCGGGCGTATCGCCGGCTGCTGCGGGTAGTACACGGGCCGTGCCTGGCCGTAGGCGGGCCTCGACTGCAGGCCGTAGTCGTAGTGGACGGCGTAGTCAGGCTGTGGGGCGATCACCCCCCGGCCGGCGCCGTGCCTACGCCGGAAGTACTCGGCTCCGTAGAGACCGCCGTTGTCGTAGCGTCGTGGCTGTATCGAGGGCGTCTCCAAGCAGATGGTCAGGCGGTCGACGCCACCCAGACAGCTCGCTGGTCGGCTCGCAGCGTCGGCCAGAGCCGCTAGCGCTCCAAATAGCACCGATATCACAGCAAGGGAAGGCATGTTGGTGTGGTGGCTTAACCCACTACTGATCGTGACTGGTGATGGGGCCCGGGGTTTATATGTCCCCGCCACTGGCTGTGTGGGAGTATTGAACGGCAAACAGGCGCGCACGTGTCTGCCAGTGACTGAGGGCCATTTTTCAATCGAGCGGTGCGGGCTGTGAGGGAATGTGACCGGATCCCCCCCTCCGAGACTCACGTGACACATGAACGAAAGGTGTGACGTAACGGAAGTTCCCAGGAAAATAAGTGTTTATTTTAAAGTGAGCGTTAAAAGGATAAGCCGTTTATTGAAAAAGATTCAATGTTCTGCGTACTATGTTCTGTTCTAAAACCGTTGGAATTTAATTAAAGTGACTGTCACTTTGCTGCAAAGTTTGATATGTTAGAGAACAAATGCACCTGAATCTGAATATGAAGTCCTTTTTTCGAAGTTGGTGCCTAGTCGACCAATATCATCGTTCAAAGTTTAATTTGATGCCATCAACTACGTTTGAAAAAATGCACCACCACTACGACCTAAAATCAATTATTGCAGCGTTGTACGTACAGCAACTGTGGGGATTAATATTTTTAGTTTAAGCTTTTGTCAAAATCTAGAATGTCAAAAAGCATATCGTACCTGCCTTATTAAGCATGGTTTCAATGCAATAAATCGTAGAAAGAAAACGTTGGCGCCAAAGGCTTTTTAATGGTTAGGCGCTGAAGGAAATATTCATAGGTAATAAAATGGACATTCCAACTTTAACATTATATTTGAGTTGAGATATTCATATTGATGACCAGGCCTTGTAATCAAGTATGGCGTCAGTTAAAACAACCGCAATCTGTTAAAAAAGATATTCGAGTTTAATTTTGACATCTACAAATAATGCGGGCCATATGTGTTTGGGCATTGGGCCTTAAAGAGGGCGACGTCATGAGCCATTTAGGCGTTTTAATTGCGGTTTACGTTCTCCACGGATATCTGTTGGATGTTCTGTCGGCCATGTACTTTGACAGCACCAATACTTCTTTGTTGTCTTCATATGACGTCACTGACCAAAGTTTCTCCGCAAAATTAAGAGTTAAATATTTTCTAAGATAAGCAATTTATTCGGGAAAATGCTTTCAAACATGTTTGGCTGACCTCGTCTGAAATTTTGACATACCTACATTAAGTGTGGCTTGATAAATTTCATTAAGGTGGCAATATCCCTTTAACGCACATTTTTGAGTGGCAGAGGTTTTCTTTTACCATAGCACGTCCTACCATACCATATTTTGTTTACTTTTCCAATGCCAACTGTGTATAAGGAATACGAAAAAGTCTTTACCGTGCCGAATATGGTCATTCGGACCTTCTATATCAAGTGGTGTGATAAAATCGTATGCGTAGGTATAAATAATATGTATCTAAAAAGATAAATATTATTTATGCCTGCAATAAATTATTGTTTTTTGTTATTTGCTGTGCTTAGGTGAGCCTTTGATAGCAATTAAAATGTATGGTTGGTCCTTGAGACTTGTTTAAGCAAAACAAACCAAAAGTGGTAAAGTCGCTTTTACAGAGGTGGAACATTTTACATTATTGGGGATGCATGTAAGCCCCATTTGTACCACATCCTGTCATGGCAGGCGTCAGGCGTAATGTTAAATTCCTAGATTATTCGGGATGCAGCTGCATCCCCTTTTACAATAAAGTTCCACCCATGCCCTTCAATTCGAAACGAATAACATGCATTAATTGATGTTGACTAAACAATTCATTGATTATAATACATACATAATCCGGTTAATCGGAAAAGAATAACTGTTGTCATTTGATAGCTATTGTCATTTGTCTAACTGTTAACTAGATGAATCGTTCAATTAATTTCAACTAGCAGGTAGCACAGATCACGTGAAAAAAGCACGTTTGTTCACCACGACATCACTGTGTAGTTCTGTAACTGTATATTTCGATTGAACCACTATCACGTTCGCGTTCGGACCGCACCGATTGTCATTGTCAATGAACATGTGCCACTTTCGCTTTGCATCAAAAGAATCACATCTAGTTCAGTGGCAAACAGGAACCGTGCGCCCCACGCTTAACACAAAAACGATGAAAGTTTCCGAGCGCAAGGTCGAACGTAACCGCGCGTTTATGGCCCAACCGCACCAGAACGTATTATCACGGTGAAACTGCGATGTCTCACCACGGAGTGTTATCTAAAGACGGATCGGAAACTCCTCGGCGGCTCTTTGATGTTCCCGAGTGTCTGTCCCTCTAGTCGCCGATCGGGTGAACTAAAACTTAATAATAAACCATGCGATGCGCACGTTCGCATAAGCTTATCGGGTTGGGCAAATAGTCACTCTGGTGTTTGTGATGTTTATAATTTAGCAGAACCGCGCAGCGCGAGCTGCGTTTCAGCGGGCAGCAAATGCTTCAACCACGTAACGCACGTGCACTGTCGCGTGCCGTCTGTTTCGAATACGGTGGGCGATGGCGAGCGGCAGCCCAGGGGGTGTCGTTCCGGCATTTCCCATGGTCACCGCTGTAGGCCAGGACAGGTAATCAGAGGTATTTATATAGGTATGTTTTAATAGCCTAATACCCTCTGTATCTCGGCCCGGCCTGAGCGGGCCGCCATGTTGCAGCGATGATCCCACCCACCAGGGACTCCCCCACGTGTTTGAGATGGGGGAGGGGGAGGGGGGAGGTCGGTAGAAGCTGAATGGTTGCTGCCAGCGAATATTGTTAGTCCATTTTTGCTGTGCGATATTTTCGTCATGCATCCCAGTTTAGATAGAAAGATTGCACATGTACAGTCTGTTACAAAAGTCCTATTCGCCAAAGGTTCTGAACTTACGGTCTAATCGGTGCTGCATACAGCGGAATTTGCTACAACGGTATTGAGCTCGCCCTCGATATATCGCGGGTAAGCTCAAAACAGTTTGAATTCTGAATTCTGCTGCGAATTCTTTTAATTCTGAATTCTGAATTCTGCTGAATTCTTTGAATTCTGCTGCGTACAACACCGATTAGCAGGCTATTCCGGGAGGAGACTGAGCACAGAACTTTTGGGGCCCCAAAAGTTGTATTGTAGGTATATTGTATATATATTGTACAGTCTCCCGGGAGACTGTACATTGTACAGTCACCCGCTAAAGTTATCTGCACAGTCTCCCCCATTAACTGCCTGCTAATCGGTTCTGTATCCAGTGGGAATTCAAAGCAACTAGTTTGAGCTTACCCGCGATATATCAGGGTGAGCTTAATACGATTTTTTTAGTTTCGCTGCATGCAGCACCGATTAGACCGCAAGTTCAGAACTTTTGGCGAATTGGACTTCTGTTGGAGACTGTAGTACATACATACAAACTAATCATAGACATATAATTATTTTCAAAGTTGTCCCGGTCAATGCCCATAGTTGAACCGTGAGCAAATCCCATTTTATCTAATACAAATGCATTCTCTAACTGAATTTAAAGTACAATTTTCTCGTTGAATTTGGTGCGCTCAAAAATAGCATAAGCCGGACGTTTATCGTCACAAATATGACGGATGGCTACCTCTCCCGACTTGCTTATAATGGACCGCACATTTGCGTTATCTACCGCGATTTTTGCATTGTAGGTGCAATGCCTGCAATCGGGCGTTTTGTTCTGTGCGGCACAGCATCGCCTACGATCAGGCGTTTTCGTGCTGCGCGGCACAGCATCGTCTGTGATCAGGCGTTTTTGTGCTGCGTGGTACAGCATCATCAACGCTCTCGTGAACTGTAAGCCGTTTTTCTGATCTATTTTGGCAAAACTACCAATTTCAAATGATATCAAAATAAAAGCAATTGTTGTGATCATCGTTCTCCACATAACCCATTACCACATTTGGAAGAGAGATCCTAATCGATGCTGAATCATAATTAATCTGAACCAATCGTTAACTTAACGGACATCCGGGACGATACAATGAAAGGCGTCCCTTGTGGGCGTCTGCATGCTGGAGGTGCCACCCTCGAGTACTAAAATAACGCTTCAACTGACGAAAGGAAGGCAAAAGATAGGTTGAAAGTATGGTGTCCATGCTGCTTTAGTTGACAGCAAGATAACAGTTCTTATTTTTGCTTGATCATATGGACCAGTGACGGTACCTGCTTGCATTTAGTTCGCCCAATGGCTCAGCTGGGTGAGCGCTGTGCTTATGACCCTACTGGTAGTGAGAGCCCGGTTTGAGTCGCTTAGGCTATTGCCTTTCTCCAGACTGGGATGGTCTGCGGCCGGTGGCAGCGGCCACACTGAAGGTGAGCTGACGTCTAGAGTGGGGTGGACAGTGTCCGGCTGTGTGGGCACGTTTAACTTTCGCCTCTAGATTCTGCTGACTACTCAGAATTTCCCGATTGAATTTCCCGAATTTTCCTGTTGGATTGGTCAGGGTCCGTGCAACAAGCTCTGCCTAGCGCTGGCTCTGACTTCGTCAATTCATTCATTACAACAAAATCGGACTATATATAACTTTTAAAAGCATTAAATGTGTTTTTTTTTCTATCGATCTTTCGCTGCAAGGCAAACAGCTGTCCAGCTTGGGATGTCCTCATCTTGACTCGCTCCACCTTCCGAGCTTGCACGCTTCGCACCGCACCGGCAAAACATTTAAGGAAATTGAAGGAATTAATTCACATTCGAGGCACCACCAGACTTGTCAGCGAAACAACAGAACTTCAGACGGTTCAGATGGGGGTACAGAGTGTTTAATTCATCGATACAATAGCCCATTTAGCCCATGTAAAAAACAAACACGAAAAACCACGCTTGGTCGAGCTGGGAAGCTTGTAGTGACATTTGTTCTAGGGCATAGTGCTTCCTACCAGCATCTGTACGTTAGAGCTGAGCCAGCTCTGTCTCTTTAAGAGCTTCATCGGGGCACTGACAGATAGGAGGGACAAATATCAGATGGTGTGACTGTCGGTTCCGGGTCAAGTTGCACCTGTATGGTGTGCATTAGTGAACCGTTGGGCGGGTCGGAGTGGGTCGCGGTGGGACTGGGAGTGGAGGGAGGGGTACCGGGGGTGGAGGGAGGGGTACCGGGGGTGGAGGGAGGGGTACCGGGGGTAGAGAGAGGGGCACCGGGGGTGGGTGGAGGGATACTGGGCGTGTCATCGCTCGCAGAACGCTCCGTGTCGCTGACCGACCGCCCCGCTCTGCTCCCGGCACATCCGCTGCCGATAGCATCTGCTGCTGCCCCATTTGCTGGCTCTCGCTCCGCTCTGTTAACCAGACTCCGTTCCTGCAGGGCACTGAGGGACGCCCTGACCGGGTCCAGTCCTCCGCGAGCGGACCCCGGGGAGCGTCGCTGTCCCGGCCGCTCCACTGACCACATCTGACCACCTCTGACCACATATCGCCGCCGCTGCTGATCGTCTCCAACATCGCCATGGCTCGCCTGCTCCTGCTGCTGGCAGCTGCAGTGGCGGTGTTCGGCCCACCTCCCGCCGGCTCCGTCTACATCGAAACGCGCTATGGCAACCGGAACTACTTCTGCCGTGACCGCCTCGGCTTCGTCGGCGACTGCGGCGACGGCAAGTACCGGCCGAACGCCGACTACGACTACGGCTACCGCGAGGACCGCTACGGCCGCAAAGTTGGCCAGGGCGTGTACAACATGATCGGTGACGACGACGCCGAGATGATCTGCGACTTCGCGCGGGACGGAAGGGTCCGCGAGGACGTGGTGGTGAGTCGCACGGCGGGGAGGGGACGTGTCAAGGGGTTCTGCGCCGTGGCAATAGACCCTGCTTGCTCTTCTGCTCGGTCACCGAGATAGTGAACTGTTACGGATAAAGCATCGTTATGTTAGAACATTTAAACGCTCATTTGACTTGACGCATCTAAGAATCAGATTTAACCACCACATGAATATTAATTCACGTGTTTATGCCTTGTGTTCATCAAGCAATTGCGAAACAATAAGCATACCATGGAAGATTATTATATATATAAATGACCCCATTAAATTCTGAAAAATACAGCTCCTTTTAGACAAGCTAAGGTTTCATAAAGCGTGGGAGTGAATTATGGAGAAGAAAATAATATTTTTTTAAAATTATTGTATGCAAATGTTTGCTTAAGATAGGTATTGGTACTTCCCCACATCAATTCTGCTTACTTAGTTCACTTATAACAAACACTATGTAACAACAACTTTTCTCCTCTTGAGGAGATAATCTTGAGGAGAGAATCTTGAGGACAGAATCTTGAAGATTTTAGCCTCTTGAGGAGAAGGGAGAAACTCAAATCTTGAAAGACATCTTCTTTAGCGATAATCTTTAATAGGCTGCCTCCGCACAGGACAAGCATGTGATTCACAATATAGCCCGTGCTGCACGCAGAGGTCGCGTTGAGCGCAGCACGAGCTAAGCTGCTTAATAGAACAGAGCAAAGTCGATACTCATTACAAAAGGTTTTAAGGTAAAAAGTAGAACAGATTGGTATCTTCTTTTAATGTTTTTTTAAGAATAACTAGCTTTTTTTATTACGAGCGAGTGCAAAGCGCTCGCTCGTCCTTCCATGGTATACGACAAAAATATGAGCATGAGCGGCCCGACGCGGCCCAATCCAGCCCAACCCGGTCCGTGGCAACGGGTTTGAGACGCTAATATACCTGCAGCCTCACTTCCGATTGGCAAGCAATCTTGTTTGCTAAGCAGCAGAATCTGATCAAACCTACCCTGTTCGAGACCAGTGTCGACCCATGTTGGTGACAACCTCGCGTGAGAGGAGTTGCAATGCAGTTTCTAGAAAAAAACTCCTCAACGACTGGGCTAATTGTGTTCAAATTTGTTGTGTGGTTAGGGACATCTGAGATGCGACGTTTCCACATGTCAGGGATGGTTTGACTGCATGTGCTCACGTGCAAGCCCCTATTCTATATATCAGGAACGGCTGAGCCGGTTGTGTTTAAAGCTAGTGTGTGTATAGGGACTTCTCAGTCAATGTTGCTCTGAAGTCATGGGAGGGATACCTGTGCACGTGCGCGCGTGCACACCCCTATTTTATATCTCAGAAGCGACTCAGCCACTTGTGTTTAAATTTGGTATGCAGATAGGGACCTCTCAGCCAATGCTTTTCCAAAAGTCAGGGGTAGTGTGCCTCGGGACTTGCGCCCGTGGACTTGCGACTTGCGCTCTATAAACTGTACAGCTCAGGAACGGCTGAGACGATTGTGTTCAAAGTTGACGTTTCGTTAATCAAATGAGCTTTGATATTCATCTTTTCTTAGAACTTAGGCATAGAAAAGAAACGGGCACATCATGCTATCAAACTACTAATTGAAACCTATTCTTTTTAGATAATTGCATCGACGTGCATGATAAATACTTTATATCGGTGATTTGTGTGTCATGTATAATTCCAATAACTACATAGGTAATACAATAGTACAAACAAAGAACAATTCCGTTAATTTTTACGGTTAGCAATCGCACCATTTTCCGGCTAGCCGTTCATTGTTGTTTGTAAGCTCTGCATAAACGTTGTTCATTACTATGGTCAAACTTTCTATTTCATCGGCTAAGATGATAGGAATTCACATAATTGTGTGTTAACTGTAATTGCTTACTTATGTGTGTTAAGTTATTATAGTTTTATGCGTAAGTGACATAAGCGTTCCTGTTTAACCCTCGCACTACGGGGGGGGGGGTCCTAAGCCGACCCCCGGAGATTTTCCTTGCATAGCTTTTTACGTAATCAGCGCATCCATCTAAAATTTTGACTAGCTGAGGCTGACAAATTTTTATTAAAATCGATCAGATAGTTTTGGAAAAAAAGTCGTTTTGATGACGTCATGTTTTGCAATTTTCGGCGAAAAATGATAAATGTTTGTAAAATCGTATAAAGTCAAGTTATAAACCAAAATGCAAGCCGTAAGCGTTACGAGAATATAAACGGCAGTTACTATAAGATATTTATATCGGATTGCAAATTTGGGAATTTTGTACCCCAAAATTGAAAAAAACGAATATTGTTTTTAAAAAACCTAAAAAACTCAAAAGTTTCGAAGTTTTTCAACAAACCGGAATATATGTAAGAACACTATGTGCAAGCAATAATGTTCAAAATTTCAAAGCAGTATCTTAATTTTTGACTGAATGATTGCTATTTATGTACAAAAAAACAGTGACGTCATTTATTTCAAATCACCCTTGTTGACTTTTTTGACCAGATACGATCAAGTAAATAGCTTTTATGTAATTTGGAGGTAAAATAATGATATAGAAAACAGCATTTGTGTTTCCATTTATCAGGTTCTAAATTTGTATGCTTCTGACAGTGCAAATCAGTGTTTAATATCTGTTTTGTACACTTACGTCATTTATGTGACCCCGAAGCTAACAAGTTGACTTCAATCCAAAACAATAGATGCCGTTCGATTTCCCACATAACTGGCAACATATTCCAGTATACGGCGTCTCTCTATCTCTCTCCGTTCGGAAGTTATACCGCTTTGTGTATGTGCTGTAATGCAAAATGCATGGAAAATATAAACATTTCTGACGATATCCTTGACCTAGGAGGTCATTTACTGGACCAAACCTAAGAACACAATATACCACCGGATAGCTGATACAACTGCGAGTATTTTGAAGTAAAAAAAATCGTTTTATACTCATAACTTTGGTAGCGACGAACGGCTGAGTGAAACTGCTATTTTGATACATCGTCAATTT
>JARBER010222486.1:0-13599 GCA_030265075.1 Balanus glandula | reverse complement strand
TCGAAACAAAACATTCGCAAAACATAATTTAAGTAAAAAATCAAGTAAAGGAGCTTCAGACGTGAATTTTATCGTATTCAATAATTCAAGCAGTAGCTTCTGTACGCAAGAAAAATATATTTGACATTACAATGTCAGTAGACCCACTCCCTTTAATATTTAGCCGACTCCTTCCGAGTTTGAATAACTTGAACTCTTATTTGAGTTTATCAACTCAGCTTTATGAATTTAAACCTGAACATGCACGCACAAGCGCAAACTCTCTATCTAGGGAGGCTGACTAGGAGGAAAGAACGCCTTTGAAGAACGTACTTTTATCTGCTTGGAAAATTATTTGCCGGTGCAAGCAGAACAACTATCATTATTGGTAATCACATATTCGTAGAAGACTATAAGAGAAGCTCTCGAATAAAAAATTATACTTGCGAGATACACTTCCATGGCATCCAATCAATTATTGCGCGTCCATCTGAGGTAAGAGGAAAACCACAATGATAAACTTTTATTTAAGGTCATCATCTTTTACTTCTTGCGAATGGCGAGCTACCTCAGTAACCGCGCCCTGTTGGGTCTCTGAGGCAACTTCGCCCTGGTGTAGTGTGGCAGTGACAGTGATAGTGGCAGTAGCTTTGTTTCTGGTATCAAACCCAGTTTGGCCAGCACATATTGACTTAGATTGGAAGTCACCATATTGCGTGGTTCAAAGCAGTTCTCTACGGGCGCACCAGCCTCAAGCCGTCCGTATTCGTGCCCATAAACCTATTGATCACCGTGCCCATGCCCGGACTAGGCCCGTATGAATAATAATGTTAAGCCATTGCCTAGTCCGGCCCCTTCAGATTAAGCATATAATTACTTCCACAACACTTGGATTTAATATCCTAGCTTATTAAGTTACTTGAAAATTATACATGTAAAACTAAGAGCCATCTATGCTAAAAAAAAGCCACAGCAAAAAATTGATGCTGAAAAAGTGCACTTGCGTATTTCTCAGCCCAAGCCCGCCCAAGACCCGAATAATTCCCACGGACATGCCTGTGGGCATACCGGGCCCGTGACGAACTCTGGTTGAAAACTTTGTACTTCAAACAACAGTTCTGAAATGCAACTGTTGTACACAATCAACATGTTTGTAACAATATTGATTCAATCACAACTCAAAATCATAACTAGTTGACTAAATCATGATTCAATCAGACCTTCGCAATTTTCACATATGATTAAATCACAACTGAAAATCCAAACTATAGTTGATTCAACCATGGCTCAATCAGACCTTCAGTTTTTCCACCCGAGTCAATCAAGCACAAACTTAAATGGTTGATTCAATCACGATTTAAAATCCAATTCGGGAATATTGTATTTATTCAATCAGTTTCAGTTGTGATTCATGATTAGGTAATGTTTCAATGAAAGTTGAATAAGTCACAAGTCTGGACATTAGATGACCTCAAACCATCCCGTAGGGTTCACGGAAAAAACTTACACTTAGACCATCAGAATATTCTATAATAATATGATCGTGAAGTAAATTGGCTAGAAGTATCATGAATATCATTGAAATAGAAAGCATTTCAATATTTCCTCGTTGACCTTCCCACCCTCATCAATCAGTTTGAAACTGATTAGAGAAAAACTCTTGCTTTGGCATGCGACCGCAAACTTTTTGGGAGGTGGGTTCACGTGTCCTGATCTGGTATTATGACCCGAGATGATCGGATTCTATCTTCTACGTTTTTTTGACAAAATACGCACAATTGATGCCCAAATAGCTATTCAATGGAGCGAGGCCAAATCTGCATGATTGCAAACCGGTATAATTGAAAAACCGCTGGGGAAGGGGGTGAGCATTTTTACCTTCCCACCAGGGCGAAAGTTAAAACAGCAACTACGTAATACAGATAATAAATGCAAAGAAGGTATCTTCTACGAATCACACCTAAACTACATTCGCGCTACTTTATGTCGCATTGTTCAATACATTAGCTACTCTGTGCAAGGCTTCTCAGCAACATTTTTCAAAGTATTTGCTAGAAATGGAGCCATATGGCAACATAGGTGTTACATTTTGCCGTTGATAAAATATATTAATAATGATCTTACGGATTGTTTCACGAATCGCTTTGTCTACGATGTTTAAATATCTACATTGTAAATAGTACGGGCGAGCACAAAACGCTTACAGTCCATACTGAATACGTGATTTTTTCACATAAGTGGCCGATCCGGCTCGACCCGACCTGGATTAGAGCTGTTTAGTTTTTAAGCTACTTAATAAATGCTTTAATTATTTAAGCCTAGTGATTAGTGAACATAGGTAGATATCCCTTGTTATAGTCTTTTAATCCGCCAGCCTTCACAACTAAATAGTTGTCACAATTTATATTTTAAATCGCACCGAAAAGAGCAATAGGTTGATATCAAGGTCGATTTTTAGGTGATGGCAGTTGATAACACGTGAGAATGGTTAACCAACAAGTATGCAGGCCAGCCGGTCTTTGCCAACCCCTCCCTCTCTAAATCCCCCCCCCCCCTCTCTCTCTCTCTCTCTCTTTCTCCTCACCCGGTGCGAGGCCCTGCTGCGGGCCATAGCCGTCCCGTGACGCTCCTCCGTCGCGGCTGCACGTCCGACCGCAGCCGTCACACGACTCACACACGCACACAATGTGTCGCCGATGTGTGGACGGCGGCATCGTGGCGCCCGCGCCGACAGCGCCGCCACCGGCCGGGTGGAGAACTAACAGTACCGCAGCTGCCGCTCCGCCGGCAGCGCCTCCTCATCGCCGATCGCAGCTGGCACGCCGGCCCAGTAATTAGGAGTATCCAGGGCCGTATATTAGGAGTATCTACCAGCACCGCTGCAGCATTATTCTGACCAATTCCACTGACGTGCTACCCGACTGTCGATCCAGGTCGGAGGAGAGGATGTCAAGACTTATAAAAGACAAAGACGTAGAGACATAGACATACAATTAAAGTGCGACAAAGAGCCCCTATGCCCCATCCGAGGCTGCACACCCCCTACCCCACCCTGTCCTGTGGTTATGTTTAAATAACTTTAAACTTCCTGCCTGAGTACCCTTCTTCCACGATTATTAATGAGTAATCATTTCTCTGTAAAACAATTATCTAGTCTATTTTTGACGGAGGAAGAACTTCTGCAGCAGCAGCATCTGACAGTTTATTTCAATGCCTCATAACTCTTGTACTGAAAAATGACTTTCGCAGCCTAGTCCTACTTTCTTTCTAACTGCTAACGATCTTCTTTTTTATATTCCGCTGCACGCAGCACCGATTAGACAGTAAGTTTAGAACCTTTGCCTAGATGTGAAGGTTCTAAACATGTTAGGTGTGACGACTGTTCTGTAACATGTTAAATTTTGCAATAAGGCGACAGAGTACCTTTAATATGTTGTTATCTGCTAAAAGCTTAGCCTCAACTAGTGGCCAAAGTAGTTTTTCCTCAGAACTGTGCTGTTGATACTCGGGCCGTTTACAAAAATGACTCAGAACAGACCTTTCAGTCGGTCGTTTTTGTTCAGTGTGAGTCGTTGACAGCTCGTTTATGCATTGAACGACCAGTTAATCAAACATAAGTGCTTCATAGACGATCTTCAGAAGATGTTTCAGTAGAGCAGGTTCGGCCCGGCAGTGGGAAAGCGTTGGACTTCTGACCTATTCGGATAGTGGCAGACCGGGTTCGAGTCGCCTCGGTGGTCGCTATTTGCTCTTGACTGGGATGGCTCGGTTATTCGACGCGGCTTATTCGGTTATTCGATGACACCAGGGTTCATTTTATACACTTTGACCTTGAGATGGCCCCAGAATAATAAATCCATACAGGTGTTAGGTGGGCCGTCCAGCTGCGGCCCGGCGGGCCAGCGTTGGCGGCCAGAGAAACCAGCCATTGAAACGTGTTTATGACTGCTTATATTTATGAGTCAACTTTTGATCAATTAAGCTTTTGGTGATGAATTTTAATCAGTATGGGAAAACTGAACATCTTTTTTGCAATTCGTTGCGCTGTTCTCTTGCCACAGGAGTCGCAAAGACCCTGACGGTGCAAAGACTTGCGGGGTTTCAAAGGAAGACCTTACTGTCCTTTGGCGTTAATGGGGATTGGTTTTGTTCGTTTTCTTCCGCTTCTTCACTTATTTAGATTGTTGGTGCTACCTTTTACGGTGAAATTTTGTTCTGTGCTTAAAGTTATGCTCCTCGATAGTGCTTTCTTGCTTTTAAAATGCCCGCAAAACTATATTTGCGCTCCGACGATACAACTTATGTCAGAAATATAATTTTACTGTTTTTCCATTTGTGTCTGTATGATTTTGTGACCGCATGTTAATACAAAACTATGTTTTACAGAGTAGTGTTAGTGTGTGAATGGATCTGTTTTTTTCTTCTGGAACTGGAGACGTTCGGCGCCGGACATTCCCGATGTCGCTGCGACATTCGACAACAAAGATGAGCCGGACCAGTTTTTTTGCGGAATATCGTAAATATTGCGCGCCGAATGGCCCTAGTGTGAGACCGTCCTTAGTGCATGAGTTTGCTGTAGCTGGCTTGTAAATTGTAGATTAAGTGACGAGTAGCCTTTCTCATAAAGCTATTTTTACCACAGTTGTAGGTTGTAGGTTGTAAATTCGATTTTTCAACGGTATTTCAATAAGTGATATGCACGTCCTACGTCGGAGAACGGTGTGCTGTCGACTGCGCGGGCCGACCGCGATCGACCGCACACTATACACCGACTAAAAAACGTGCGCATCCAGTTTGAAAAAATCGAGTTTACAACCTACAACCTACAATCGTTGTAAAAACAGCTTTATGAGAAAGGCTACAGGAAGGTATTTGGGTCACATGACCCACTCCCTGAGTTAGGTAGGTGGAGAAGCTTGCTGGTGTGAACACTGAAGTATCAGTATGGACGGCCAAAACCTGCGCTGAGGTAGGAGTTCCAGGTAAGTGAGCATCAATTGGATGAAAGCTTCTCAAATATTAGCTCCACACGAAATTGCCTAACCAGTCTCCAAAAGCTGGTGCCGTTACCGTAAGGATGTCGTGAGATTCAACATGTGAGCGCAAGTTGGTTGTTTTCGAGTAGATGAAATGAAAGGTTGTTTTCTCATGTTTTCGTGGGAATTTTGTTTTATTTGTCTGAGTCTGCACCGCAAAAAAGAATCGCCAGTACGGCTCACATTGTATTGCAAATACAAGAACTGAAACAAATATGAGACAGAAGGTCGGTATAGGGAACGGCAAACAGATAATGACAATTTACATTTTGTAAAGTTCACACACAGTACAGACGCTAGTCAAGACATTCTGTCGGCCTTTATATAATTATCCCGTGACCACTTTGACAGGCAAGGGTACCATAACCTCATCCGCCCGATTCCAGTTTCAACAACTTTTCAGTATCGTGGATACCTAGTTGTGACTTGCCATCAACTCATTTCCTGCCTATCGCCTGCATGAAAAACATATGCACATCGAACATTATCTTACTGGCATTATGATTATTTCGCTGAGTGCACCTAGTTGCACACTGGTTTTGCGCACTCGCTGAGTCTGGGTTAGGATTTCTTGGCACGTAATTCAGCATTGCAGCACCGGCCCAGACTGGGCAAAGGTTTCTGGCGCAATACACAACAACCCCAAAGACGGGCAGACGCTTTTTGACGCATTTCACCGAGCTCTGCTCAGGCTAGGCAAGTATTTATCGGCGAGCCATGCATTGTTTGCTGCAGCGAAGAACACTCAGGCACTCAGTAAAACCCGCCACAGCAGCTTATCGTTGGGGGAGGGGGCCCTCTGTGGTGAAAGCGATACTGACGCGAATAATACAATGTAGGTCAATCAACTCCAAAACATAAGCGAATGGTGCTGACGGTGTTTCCACACTGAAAACACAATAAAATATACCATTCGTTTGGCTTAGGCCATTAGTTTCAGTGCATTAGCTTTGCATTTTTAAGTTTATCGAATTTATTTTGTTTCGCTCCAAATGTTTCATTAAGTTGTCGTTTTATGATTGAACTTGACTACTATTTAAACAATATGAATGGTGATCCGTTTATCGAGAGACAAATATATTAATAAGAGCAATGCTAATAAATATCGAAGCATGCATAATTGCCTCGAAGATGATTTCAGTGCGCTTAAGAAATGAGCACATGCTGAGAATGTAGGCAAGTGAGAGGTCAGTAACGACACACAAACGATTTTGGCCTGTAGGTTAGAGCGTGATACGCGATCAGTCTTTCAGGCCGCGTGTGTATGCAGAGCGAAGAAAACGTACCATGACGATGATCTTCTGAAGTCTTCAGCTTAGTGCTTCATGGTATGATGCAACCGACAGGAACAAAAACTACCGCCATAAGCGAAATAGGTATCGAAACACCTTAAAAAATTGCAGAAATACATATTCTAATTTGATGATGGAACATGCTAAGAAAACAACTGCACTCTCCAATGATGAGGTTCCTTGATGTTGAACATGTTGATGTACTCAGGATGGCAATCTTGAAACTTAGCAAACTAACAAAGATAACTCACGTAAAAAAACGACCGATGTGACCTCAGGCTACTCAAATAGGACGAGTTTTCTGAAGCTAGGAGCAAGTTTATGTGAACATTACGTCAAAACAGGACCTAGATTGCAGGAATTCAATGGAAGAAATGACGAGAATAGAGCAAATGACATGAAATGCAGATAAGCGTTTGCATTGGCGTGTGTGTAGCTTTGCTAGCCAGTGAGATTCTCTTCTTTGCACTTGGCAGCAAACTATGGCTGTGACTAAAATAAGAAAGCATTTGCAGCTTAGTAATACACATCGTCAAGCAGCATAGTGTTTGAAATAACTTATTTAGAAACATTGATTTATGAAGGCCACATTTCAGCCAAAAAGCAGCCCAGGTATCGTCTGTTCAGTAAAACAACTTGCAAATAGCAGCCCGTGCTATATTGAAGAGCGGTGAGGTGATACCAGTTGGGAACGATCCATGCTATTTATTCCAAGACGTGTTAAGTCCATCGTTCATTACATTACGAAATGACGTAGAATACCTTCCAAAAACTCAGCTGTTACATAGATAAGAAGTCAAACGTGACCTATTTTAATCGACCTAGCTTCACACACTTGCGTGGCTGAGCTGAATGCCATGCCTATTTCGAGACGAAAAGCCGAGAGCATTAGTACAACACTTAAACAATCCTTTACAAACAGACTACGATTGTCCTTCAGTCTCCATTTCATACAGGACGTCTATCAGTCCTTTCTGTAGAGATGGCGAACGTCGCCGCTTGTTTTGAACATGAACAGCATCTGAGCCTGCGTGGGGGCAGCAGGAGACCACTGCTGCTCCACCGGCGGTGGCGCAGCTGAGGACTCCTGCGGATCAGCCCGATCAGCTGCAGGTCTGACAGGTCCGGATGGTGCACTGGGCGACTCCTGTGGCGCGGTAGGATTTTCCAAACACGGAGACGGAGAGAAGTTGGGCGAGCCGCTCCGAACACCCGTCTGAGAAGATGTCTTCAACTGAGCAGGTTTTGTCTCCGGGGACCCGTCCAGAGCAGGTGGCTCCGTGCAAGATCCTCCTGACACGCGTGGATGAGTCATAGGTGAGTTTTCTGAGTTGAATGAAGCTTTTGGTGGCTTTTGTGGGTCTAATGGAGAGTTTGACGACTCTTTTATCTCGACTGGGTTCTTTGGTAATTTATCTGTGTCAACTGGCGGTTGTGAATCGTGCAGCGACTGATTTGAATTGGAAGTGCTAAGGAACTTGTCAATTGAAATTTTTGACAGCTCTTCTGATTCCACTAATGTCATTTGTGGGCTTCCATTTTCAACGGGTGGCTCCAAACCAGTTGGCGATTGAATAAGATCGGGAGTAGTGCGAGACCCATTTGGAGGGTTTGGCGTCTCCTGTGGGTTCACTAGAGCGTTTGGCGATGCCTCTTGACCAGCTGATGCATCCGAAATGTTTGTCGACTGATTTTGATCAAGAGCATTTAGAGACTCCGGTGGGACGAATGTGGTGCAAGACGACTGGCCTGGGCAAGACAAAAACGACTGTTTCGTCTCATGCAGAGCCTTGGTCAACTGCTCTTGAACGAGTTGAGGTTTCAATGACTCTTCGCCGGGAGGCGAGCTTTGTGATTCAGCGCTCGAGATACGTTGCTCTGCTGACAAACCCTCGATAACGGAAGATGCCTTTGTATCCAGGTCGGTGGGATCATATTCGGGAATCGCACCCTGCATAGAAAACAGTGACGTATCATCAGCTCGAACAGCACCCACAGACTCATTGCTAGAGCTAGGAAGACCAGGTTCTGTGATGACATCGGTTCGCACCTGCTGGACGTCTGACGACACATCCAGGGCAGACTGAGTCTCTGCCGTGTTATCGACTGAAGGCGATGCAGCTGTTGGGCAGGATTGGTGGCTGAGAACAGCGGATGCATCATGGGACAGTGATTCTTCTGAGTCGTTAGGCGACTGCCCCTGAAAAGCCACTTCAGTGGGTATGCCGCGCTGTAATGAGTTACGCAGAGTTTTATCCTGACAATTTCGAGCTTGTATCGATTCATTTTCGGTATTTCCGCCAGCGCTGACAATGTTGGGCACGGATTTCTGGCTGGAAACAACGTCAACGTCTCGAGGCTGGCTGTCTTCCTTTGATTGCTCTCCTTGCTCTGAGATGATTGTTTCACCGTGAGTACAGCCCGATGACGTATCTGTGCTTAGATCTCGGATGATGGTTTCATCGTGCACAGGTGATGGGGTATCTATGCTCGGATCCCCGATACTGGTATTGGCTGGAGCTGACGAAGATGATGCATCTAAGCTCGAATCAGGGATGCCAGTCTCAATAAGTGAAGCATTTGGCTCACCAGATACTCTTTGTTGTTCTGACGAGACAGTCATTACTTCATCCCCCTCATATCGATCGTTTTCAGACTCGTTAGGAGGAATATTATCTGCTGTTGATGCCGAATCTTCAGATTTCTGTTGCTCAGATTCGCTTCCAAGGGGTTGATGAGGGTGAGCTTCGGCTTTATTCTCTTCACTGCTCTCTGTGACCCTCTCGTTTGAGGATGCAACTGCCACACATGCTGCATCCCTAGAGAGAACGTTTGTCTGCCCGTCTGACTGATTCTGATCCACTGCTTGCTCTACCATGGATGCCATGCCATCGGAGCGCAGATTCAGTTCAGCCGGCCGTAGACCCATCGCTCCGTCAGTATCTGGCACGACACCTGTGGGGTCACTTTGACCCGATATTCCAGCGGAACCTGCCGAAGTTTCGATGGCGGACCCCGCAGATGGGCAACCAGACAACACTCCAGTGATACTATCCCTAGGCGCTGCATCATCGATCTTATCTTCGAGTGGATTGGACGGAACAGTCAGTCCTTTGGAAGAAAAATCGGCCATCGGGATGGAGGAAATCGAATCGAGCGACTCTTCAAAACCTCTGGGATGTTCCAGTGCTTCTTCCAGTGCAGGGAGCTCTTCGTCAGCTGGAGAGCTCTGGAAAAATAACACTTAACTGTATTCAAAATAGCGCAGTCAGATATATCAAATGTATGCAGATTGCTTCTGCTATGTTCAGACAATTCTCGAACAGTGAAGACAATAGCGATACCGTCCTTTTGGCTGATATTTGAATGCAATAGCTAACAGTCTATACAACCTCGATTTCTTGTCTTGTGGTATAATGGATCCGCTATATATGTTTCATTTCCATTAAAATATAAGTCAACATTATAAATGTAATTATCAGATCTGTCCCTGGTGTGAGAGTGCACAATGACACTAAAAAATGTCCATTTTGTCGTTCGGTAATCGCTTATGGAATTTCACTAAGCTGTTATAAGCGTGGTGAGTGGATCGACTTAAGCCAATCCAGCGACATAAGCCAATTCAGTGACGCAATACTTTTCCTATCTAATATTTCATAGTTCTAAATTTCCCTCAGTTTATTTTATTTGGTAAATAGTTCACACTGTTAAATGATGCTACCATTTTCCCGTATTACATTATGCTGACATTCTACGGTGCATACTATATCATCTGAATAAGTGTGATGACGGCAGTGCATACTTAAATTTCCATAGCTTTCTCATATCTCTCTTCTCCCATCTTAAATTTTCTTAACTCATCTTCCAAAACTAGCAGTTCCTATTATTCAAAGACTCTTTCCTGTGGTGCGTCACATCGGTTCACAGCGGGGGGCGTTATAGTCCATCCCAGCCCCACTCGGTTCATCACGTCAGCTGTGGTCAACAGCGCAGTTCGTCCGATAGTGCGCATCTGCCTCATTCCCACATCTCCGGACATCCACCTCATCCTGACATCTCCGGACATCCACCTCATCCTGACATCTCGACGTCCGCCTTATCCCGAAATCTTCAAGCATCCAACTCATCCCAACATCCTCAGGCATCCATATGATCCCGACATCTCCAGACATCTGCATCATCCCCGACACCCCTGGACATTCTTCTCATCCCGACATCCCAGGACATCCACCACATCCCAACATCTCCGCACAACCCCCGATATTTCCGGATACCCACGGTCTGCCGCAGCTCTCCTGGGAGCCTTCCAGCCTCCTCAGCTCGCCTCTGGAATCTCCACTCCGCCGTCCACCACCCACGTCTCGCCGGGGGGCGCGTTACGTTCTTCCGGCGCGGTGTGGTGCTTGCTGGTCATGACTCGGATCATTACATCAGGTGAGCCGGCATCGGAGCCGTGAGTGGGCTGTCGTGGGCGCCGCGCCGCCGGGACATTTCCGGCCGGCGGCAACACACCGGAAATCATCCGGAAACAGACTTCGGCCGGACGCGGCGATGTTTGATGTTCATTCATCCGTAATAAGATTCCCGAGGTACGCCGGCTGATCTCTCTGGCGTTCTTTAAGAGGCTGTGGACCATACTGAGAGTACGCCTACAACACTAATAATTTTTTAAAGCAATTGGCAATGCTTGACCTTTGAGCTTCAATACATGCCCACTGATGTCTGATAGCTACCCAGTGAATGGTTCTGCTTGTGATTGGCCGCGCGCGACCTTCAGGGGCTAGCGAGAGACTAGAGCGCGTCTATAGTGGAGCTGTCGTGGGCAGCCGACCTTCCGATGTCCTTTGTCACCCCCGCGCGGCGCGGCGGTCCACTGAGATCACGCCAGGCGCCTGGTCTAGGAGAAAGGGCGACCAAGGGACACACACAGGCGATCCGGTCCGAGGGGTCACTGTGACTCCCCAGCGAGCGATAGAGGTCGAGTCTCGCTCCGTCGCGCATTGCTTCAGGTCGTCAGACCATGATTTCAGGCCAGATAGTCCAGATCTGTCTGAGCGGACAGAGCGGCAGCGAAAAGAAAATGTCTTGGCTGCCACTCAGGACTGGACAATACAAGCAAGTGTCTCAGTCTTTCTCAAGAGAAAAGCGTAAGTGACGCTACTACTTTATAGGAGCTCTTTGGAGTTTAAGATGTTGGCGCCACAGAGACAGAACACAATAATCTCATCCCAGGCAAGGTCAACAAACATACTGCGTGGGGAGTGCGGAAGACATCGTTCGAGTTTTTGAACAACAGCAAGTGACCTGAATAAATTATGCTAATGAACCACCGCAGCAGCTGGGCGATCTGACCTAACCTGACCCAACCCGGGTAAACCCCGATCTGAACTAACCTGATCCCACCCGAGTGACCCCCGACCTGACCTAACCTGACCCGACCCGGGTGATGCCCTAGCCGTCTGTTACCTTATTTACATGAGCTCAAAGTAACGCACTATTGACGTCCAATTCTGGTAAACATTAGTTTGGGCTCATGCATACGGGTTTCAAGCGCTACCAAATGTACGAATACTTTTAGTTGAAATTCTGTTCGCATAATGGGAAAGTCACATTTATGTCATGATTTGACCACTATAAACGTAATGTTATGGCGTTTTGGATATCATTCACGAAATCATGTTGTTTTTCGTATTGCATTATTTAATTTTCAGCTAATATAGCTACGTGCCTGAGCAAAACTATAAAATGTTCATCATATTAGTCTTATGCACTTCCGTCTCGCTCTCATCTCCATTGCGGCCATTCCAGCACATAATTTGTCTGTCCAACGCGTGGGTTGTTGAAGGTGCTTGATACGGTTTTGATGTAGTCCTAACCTAATATTTTCACGCAGCCTGTCCTCACCTGCAACGCGCCAGTCAGCATAAAACCGCACTGGATCTGAGCCTGAATTCAACTGGCGGCCGTCCGCCGCCGGTCACCCCGGCCGACCCCTCGGCCTGACCTCAGGTCACGTGTACCGACCACGTGACCGGCGCTGAGCTCAGACACACCTCGCACGCGCGCCAAACACAGCCTGACATGTATGCATGTAGTATTGGTTTAGGGTGCCTCTGCCTCCTCGGGGGCTCAAAATATTAAATGTGCTGATTACAAGTTGCGCCGCTTATCCAAGTGCTACCAAATTTACGGCGATTTTGAGGTAAAATTCAGTTTGCCGTTCGCATTCAACCCGTTTACATGAGTCAGGGAAACTTCGGATGAGCGAAAAATAGGGTACTTTTACTCATGTTAACGGGTCGTAACGGGACGAAACTGAAGATCTGGCTTCACGTTAAGTTATCGGAACTCTACCTTGAGCTATAAGGGAATTTTCATTTAGACGACTGTCAACGTAGCTAACGAACTTGTTTTTTTGTTTTAATATGTTTAAAGACAATTTACTAGCATAGTATATATTGTTAAAATAAGATATCAAAATTTAATATTTTTGTTCTTAAAACTTTAATAACAAATTATTTTGCACTATGTATCGAAGAATACCGTTATGGCGGAGAACGACGGAAAGGAGCATACAGCAATTAACGTCAACAAACAATTACGGAACGGGCGCCGGCGAGTGCCCCGCTGTTCAGCGTGGGGGAAGCAGAGGAAGCCATTCCTTTGTTCCGTAAATGGCGGGTGACTAAACTGACGTGACCTGGCTTGTTTTGACGGGCACAGACGGGCCCTGGAATGTTATTTTGGGGCGGGTCAGCTGCCGTAAATCAACGCGAACACCGGTGGTTGACTCATGTAAACGGGTTCAGCTACTTGCCATTTTTGCGTCACTTTGCCGGGCTCATTAAAACGTAGTAAGTGACTGACCTGGTAGGCGGCCACGGCGAGTTCGTTGATTGCCGGTGTGGAGGAGGCTGTCTGCGGCTTCTCCGGCTGTTCGCTCCTCTCGTCTAGCATCTCCATGCTCTGACTCCGACTGCGCAGCTTGGCGCTCCGGGACAGCCGGTTACAGAGCGATACCACGCGAAGGGAGTGCTGTGGACAGAGACAGAGCAGCATAGGTTACAGAGTGATACCACGCGCAGGGAGTGCTGTGGACAGAGACAGAGCAGCGGAGGTTACAGAGTGATACCACGCCCAGGGAGTGCTGTGGACAGAGACAGAGCAGCGGAGGTTACAGAGTGATACCACGCCCAGGGAGTGCTGTGAACAGGGACAGAGCAGCGGAGGTTACAGAGTGATACCACGCGCAGGGAGTGATGTGGACAGAGACAGAGCAGCGGAGGTTACAG
>JARBER010222375.1:0-13601 GCA_030265075.1 Balanus glandula | reverse complement strand
CAGGTCACGCTCAGACGCCCGCCGGCGGCACGGTGACCTCCCCGGGTCAGACGCACGGCGTCACACGTGACATGTCAGTCCTGACCGGGGAGAGACATGTCACGAGGCTCACGAGCGCTCCGATCAGGCGTGGCTCGTGCGTGCTGTATGTTTCGTGCGGTCGTGTGCGGTTATAAGGTGAGATAGGGCTTCAGAAAGCTAGCGAATAGAATTGGTTGCAGTCGGGTGGTTTTAGGCCTAGACTTTGTGAGGCTACAGCGAGGCAAGGACCATAAAATGAGGGATGAGGACACAGACGAAACAGTCATGTTATTGATGTAATAGTGACAGATCAAAGACAGGACGGTGTCGAAGCATTGCCAGGTAACGGGAGGCATTGTGGGGTCACTAATGCCACAGCTCACTGGTACTGTCACGGTCTTGGACAGATCTAATTACGCATTACGCTTATGAACTTGATTTAGAGCGAGTGTTTCGTGGTCACTCGTCCTTCCGTAGTACATCAAAAAATATGGATATGAGCGACCAGGCCAATGTTTTTATAACGAGTGAGCGTGAAGTGCTCGCTCGTCCTTCCGTGGTTTATGGGAAAATCTAAGTATGAGCGGCCCAATCCGGCCCGGCCCGGCCCCTGGCGACGGTCTTGAGAGCCTTTTGCAACCTTTGAGATCTTTGCAGCCTCACTTCTGATTGACAAGCGGCCTCCTTTGCTGGGTAGCCCCATCCAGCTCCCCTGTTCGAGACTAGTGACGATCAATGAGGATGACTATCACTGCACGTGGCACGTGTCGCGTAAGGGGTGTTGAAAGGAGCTTCTAGTAAAAAAAGAAACTCTACAACGGCTGGGCCGATCGTGATCAAATTTGATGTGTGGATAGGGACCTTTGAGCTTACGCGTTTCCGAAAGTCAGTGGTGGGGTTCATCAGCACGTGCTCACGTGCAAACCCCTATTTTATATCTCAGAAACGGCTGAGTCGATTGTATTCTAATTTGGTGTATGGATAGGGACCGTTGAGCCAATGCGTTTCCAAAAGTCCAGGATGGGATACCTCTGCACGTGCGCACGTGCAGTGCGCACCCTTATTGCATATCTCACGAACCGCTGAGCCGATTGTGTTAAAATTTGGTGCGTAGTTACGGACACCTAAGATGCCACTTTTCCATAGTCAGGGGTGAGATGACTGCACGTGCGCACGTGTACACCCCTATTCTATATCTCATAAACGGCTCAGCCGTTTGTGTCAAAATTTAGTATCTGAATAGAGACTTCATCTGATGCATTTTCAAAAGTCAGGGGTGGTTTGCCTCCGCTGTAAGCGCGCCCAGCCGGCCCGGCGGCACAGCATCCGGCCCCTGGTGGAACGCGGCGCGGGACCGCGGCCGCACGGTGCAATGCCACCTATCGCCGCGGGCGCCGGCCACCCTCTCGTGGCCAGCCGCACGCGGCACTCCATTGGTCCACTGTATGGGTACCAGGCATGACTGGGATACCTGATTGGCTGTCAACCCAACCATGTATGTAATGTCGTGCGTGCCTGGCAGGGTAGGGTGTCAGTGTGCCTCCGGACTCGCTCCAATACACATCTACGCCTCGCACCTCGCCTCTCACTGGACCGGCCAGAGCAAGACCGACGACGACATCACAGCCTCGACGCGTGCGCACGTGCACACCCATACTTTATAGCTCAGGAACGGATGAGCCGATTGTGTACAAAGTTGGAGTTTGTTTAGAGACAAGACAACGGACGCTTTTCCAAAAGTCATTGGTGGTTTCCCACTGCAGGTGCGCACTCTTTTTGTATTGATACAAATACCCACCCCATTGTGCTCAAATTCATCATACATTTCGGTTGCGCTCACTCGTTCATCGCCAACTACGGCGTCTTACTGGTATTTATATTTAACACCACAAAACGAGAAAGCATGTGTAGAAACTTAGCTGAAACTCTTAAAATTGGTAGAAATTGTTATTTAGTTTTCAGGTCAATTCAAAGATAATTTGACCAGATTTTCGAAACCATTTTCGAGCATAAAGTTTGCAAATCTGTATAAGCCCCAGAGTAATTGTAGTTAATAGTCGTGCGTGTGTGTGTGACTGTCTGCGTCGGCCGCGTTCGCATTGGGGTCGTTCATGTCGTTTCCGCCGGCGCGGCTTGTGAAACCACTCGGGCTGCTGCATGTGGGGCACATGCGTACAGGCGTGGTCGGCGGCGCTAGGAGGATGACGGGTTCAGGAGAGAGAAGGAGTCTGGTTCGAGTCGCGGCACGGGACGGGCCGATGTTGCGGGGGTGAAAATACAAGAGGCCGATGGTGGCGACTGTTTGACCCGGGCCGGTGATTCGCGTGAGGTGCAAACACCACAGTTATTTTTAAAGACAATACGTGTTTCGTTCCTAGGAGCTCCTTGCCCCAAAAAATCATGATTTGGATTCGTATTTCTTTTTTCAACACATCACCAACCAAACTCTATCCTCTAGTTTACTAAAGTGGCGGTTTGTCAATACCTGATGCATCACCACCAGGGCACCAACCGCATTGAAACTGTGACCGCACATCCAAGAAAACGCATCTCTTCCCGACAATTTCGAAGCGGCCATCGTATCTCGTTGGGTCTTGTAAAGCTCTCGGCGGCGCGAACCATCCGACCATCAGCAGCCGTCGGGCCGTCGAGCCGGCTGGAAATAGGACCTGCGGCCCAGAACGGGCGCCGCTATTGTCCGCCGGCGCTGCGATGATGTATGAGTCGTTAGACGGCCGTCTCGGGCCCGTCGGCCGCCTCCATTACCCGGCGCCCGAGCTGCGGCGGCCAGCTGCTGACGCGGCCGCGTCCCGCACGCTGATTGGTCGAGCCGCCGGGAAGACAGCCCCTGGCGCCGGCCCGGCGGCCGCCGGACCAAACTCAATAATCCCGGATCGCGTGGCACGCCGTGCAAGAAGGTCCTACGCGGCGGCGAAGAAAATGTCGGGACTCGGCAGCGTTAGGTCTCGAGGAGCAGAGGTGACTCCTGCTTTGTCAGGACAACTCGCAGATATTTTGAGAGATCGTGATTTCTCCGCTAAAAATGACCGTCTTTTACATCAATTATGATATTTCGCGAAAGGAAGGACGTGCATTTTGAAATTCAATTTTATGAGATCACAATGGGAGCACACCAGATGCGATTAAACAGCCATTGCCCAGCATTACAAAAGTGTTGGTACACTACCTACACACTTCACATGCCTAAGACAACGTATCAGATGCGATTTAATGATACAATTATTCGTTTATTCGTTCTTGTCGACTTATCGGAGTACATTTTCAGCTCGAAACCAAGGAATATATATGTATCTTTTTGTTCACACTTCATGACGCGTTTTGTATGTTGAGTGCATTCGACATCATTCCACACAAATGTTGCAGGAGATCCTATCTCACGATCCTATCTCACGGGAGTCGTGGCGCGATTGACATTTGACAATGGATACATGTAGTGGCACGATTGACATGTAGGTATGCATATGTGACAATGCACTCCACGGTTTCCACGCCGTAAAATGTGCATTGATAAGAATACCAGCAGGCCAAACAGCAAGTCAAGCGAAGAAGACAGTTCTACCTTCCGTGCTGGGGCTGTATGAAAGACAAATTAACACAAACTGTGATACTAAAATGCCTAAGAAACAGCTTGCAGAGTAAAATTAATGTAATAAGTTCAAAGTTCGAGTAGCGCATGTCAACTACGGTCGTCACCTCGCCTGCTACTGATGTCTGATGTGTTAATTCCGAGAAACCACCAACGATTAAAACACATTTTTTGCGCTCTGCAGCCTTCCCGTTCTGACAGTCTTGGTTGTCCATGGTATTGCTTTGACGTGAAGTAACAGATGAGTACCTATTTAGGATGTTTGATCGATTACAGTGGCTCCTTTAACAAACTCGGCACATGTTTCTGCCGTCAGTATAGGTGTGGCTTCAGCTGCATAGCTCTAAACTGGGAACTAATACCCAGTTTAGAACGAACCCAGTTTAGAACGTTTAATGACGTCATTATCTTAGCCATAGACGAGAAACGACTTACGCGTTCAAAGGAAACGCCTTTCGACACGAAAAAACACATTGTTGAAGCTCAAGATTAACACGAGCCATATCAGCCCTAGTTTTGAATACCCACAGGCAACATGTAATACGTGTCGCTGAGAGGAGGCTGCACAATGGCAGGAGGATATGCCTTCTAATTCTACGAATGACTCACTCTTCAAACAAATCATCTCGCATGGCAACTTGCAAACATTGACCTACTATCGCTTGTTGTCACAAGCGGATGGACCCGAGGCTTTCAGGGTCAATGGCCCTCGAACGACTGCAATCGTTACACAATCAACGGTTCCTGGATGATTACTTATTGGTTTCTTGTCGTAGGGCAGACAGACTTGTTTTCGTACTACCACTTATTTGTAAATAGGTAGGCTGTGCCGCAATACTGTGTCTTGCGGCACAGTCTACCCTTTGTTTTAATGCATCTAACACCGCGATACAGCCTCCAGTTCAGATGACATGAACTCATTGCTAAGCGCCAGAAATATGGACCAAGACTTAATAAAGCATCTGTCTTGTGTGACCAAAGCTTGATTTCAACGCACATGAGTCTGTTTTTCAAATAAGTGCTGCGCTTGCGACCATCGGAAAAATCATTTACCGCTTACAAGGAAAAGTTCACTTCCAAGATCTTGGCCTCTTTTACTAGAAAACATTGATAAGTATGAAGCACTTCATAATGGATCTCGCTATATTGCAGTGCTTTCATTTTTCATTGTATTTTATTGACCGAAGTTTCCTTTATATTGTGTCACTAATAATAGACTACAGTGCAACAGCGCATGGTATGCTGTGCCGCATCACACAACTGTTCGACGGGATAGTCCAGCCCGCAGGCAATTTCTAAGGAAATGAAGGAGGAAAAGGCTGTGGGGTGCGGACGAAAGCTCCTAAGAACGTTGTTAAAACAGAACCAGGACTAAAGATGGGCTGCTTATGAAGAATAAACATACAATACTTACACAGTCACGAAATTCCGGCTCTTTCATCACAGGTCTCCCGCATGGTCTAGTGGCTAGGATACACGGCTCTCACCCGTGAGGCCCGGGTTCGATTCCCGGTGCGGGAACGTGTTTTGTGTCCAAAGCTTACTTTTGAGGAACTCTGACAATTCTTTTCAATAATTTTAGTCCGAACCCTTTGAACTGAATGATTAAGCCCAAAGTACAGTTTGAGTGTGCTGTATTAGTCAAAGTTGAGATTTTACCATTAATGTATGAGTTTTCTTATATTTCTCGCGTCTATATCGCCAGAAATAAAAGATAACAGACGGTTCTTTGAACATTTAATGATGCTTATTATTGTTAACTTTCGGCCACTCATACCGTGCTTTGCAATGCCAGCTGCTATGACATAGCTTGTCATGATATTCAATAGTCAACCCTTGTGGGTGAGGAGCACCGCCCAGCCCGGGCCGTGCTCCCTGTATGTAATAGTGCTTCTCATGTGTATCATCTTAATATACATTTACAGATTTTTAACCTTTCTTGAGCTGCTGTGCTAGATTGTGACATTTGAATAGAATGTGCTGATTATTGAAGAGAAGGTCGTCAAAATATAGGAGAAGGAGTAGAAAAGTTCGAGCCCCCAGCTTTGAAATAGGAGAGTGAGCCTGCTGGCTCTAGAATCGGAATGCGCCGTCTTCTCCGTTCCCCACATTTGTAAATGTAAACATTTACCGAACATGAGCACTGGTAGAGTACACAGTAATCCAGCATAAATTGTTCGCAAAGATACGTCACACTTTAACTTGTACATTTCACCGCTTAACCCTCGACCCACTGGGGGAGAAGGGGGGGTGCTAAAAGCAGCAACCCGCTTTTTTCTTAATATCTCAAAAATTCGTCCGTATTTCGACATCAAATTTGCAGTACATTAGCTCCAATCAATTTCACATTCCTATGCAAAAGAAAAACACGATTTCTCGAGAAAAAACATTGACAAAATAATGTTTTTTTGGGGTCATGTCATGCCGTTTTGGAAAAAAAGACAAATGTTTGAAAATTTGTATACAATCACCTTTTTGAGCGATTCGTTAGCTGTAAACGACATAAAACATAACAAATGATTATTAATAAGATAGTTATCTCAGATTCTAAAAAATTCACAATTTTGAACCCCGCCCAAAAAAAGAAGATTTTTTTTCGAAAAAGTTTTAAAGAAAAATTGGTATTGGAAAAAAAGGAATACATGTTAGAGGGCAACAATACTAGCAAACAATTTGAAAAAAAATATTATGGCTCCCCAAGTGAATGAAACTTATGAAGTCATTTTTAAAATGCACTTTTTATAACTTTTTTGAACTGATATAGTAAAAAAAATGTCACCGATGTTTTTCTGAGTCAGAACTTATCAAAAGACATGCCTTATTCATGAAGAAAAATGAACTTCAAAAGTTGACATTTTTGACCTGACATTGACCTTACATGAGGTCAGATTGTAAAAATGGTCTATTTTATCAAATTCTACGTGCAAAATAACCGATAAAACATGTGCTGCATGACATTCGTAGACCTTTTACTATCAGTGACCTTGTGTGACCTGATCTTAACCTTGCCCTTTTGCTTATAATCTATTTTTCCTCATAAGGGATATTTATTATGCCTTTGATAACAATTTGTGTGACCATAGTGGTAATGTAAAGCATTGCAGTGAGCATATGGTATCAAAACAAAGCATACATCAAATTTGACCTTTGAGCTGACCTTGACCTGACCTGTGACCTTAAAAACTAAATGTTAAGACTAAATCAGACTAAGCTCATTGAAACCTTTCGATCGCCGCCATGCACGTCTCGCTGCGGTTTTTGGTTTGTAAGATAGCAGGGGTGCCACTTTTAGCAACCCCCAGCGGGTCGCGGGTGGCAAAATACGATGCCGTACGATACAAATACGATACAAAATACGACCCAGTCGATGCCGGGTGAACTTGGGGGCCCGCTTCCCTCAAGATAACTAGACAACTTCCCTGGACGGTGCTCTCCGCACTGACAACACTTCTTGAGACCTTTTCTCTATAGGTTGCAATGCAATCCCCCGTCGTGGTTTCAAAGAACATACTAGAGAAAATATTTGTGTCCGAGAATGCATTCGAAACCCGGCCGGGCTTGACTATTTCTACATTTGGGTTTCGGAGACCATGTGATGACGACAAGGCGCTCCGCAGAGGTTCTCAGAAAGTTCCTGGATTTAGCCGAGAACCCCTTCGGTTATCGGAAAGCGGCCGAGGTTTTCGTCAGGTATTCTCGACTGGTGTGGGGTGCGTGGTGTAGCGGCGGCCATTGTTACCGGTGAACGCAGCAACGGAGGTGAGTGCTAACAAGTCGGATATGCTAGTTGACTTTATAACAGTTTCAGTGTCACAATTTCAAATAATTACATACCATAGACTGTTTTACGGTGTTTGCTTCTTATTTTATATTTGACATGGTATCTCAAGGCTAGATGGTGTGGACGTTCTGCGGGTTTTCCTCAAACGTAAGGCTAGTGGCCAGTGGTAGTTCTGTATGGATGTCAGGCACATTAGTTTCAAAAGTAGCAGCTGAATATTACATACAATTCAGAATTAAAATGTGAAGTACCTAGAATACAACAATAATTTAAAGGCCATGCATCTTGTTTTCGAAGCATGTATACCTAAATATTTGCTTGATTCCTGGTTTACATTTTATAAAATATGATTCTGCCGACAATCTAACCTTACAATCGATCAGCATTTCAGTATTTGGCTATATAGCTCAATTTAATTTCGGGGCAATTCCTTCTGCAAATGGGACATTAATATAATACAAATCGGAAAATATAATATTATGTGTGGCGCACATCGCCGGCCTGAACGTTCCAGACGAAACAGTTGTTGTTGACCTGTCTCTGATCCCGCCTCCTACTAGATACGCGTGTGTCGCTATTTGATTGGCCGCCCGCCCGCTGAGTGGTAGGAGCGGGCCGGCGATACAGGTGCGTCGGTGACCTTCAAGCGTGTATGGCCTCGTGTGCCAGACAGGCCTTGGCCAGACAGCAGGCGGACGCCTCAGAGTACGGGCGTGTGATAGAGTCCTGTGTACACTTTCAGACAGTGAGTGACGGTAGCGGACATTACATAGCGCATCACATGTTTTTTGCTGATATTCAAAATCCAGATTGTATCATTCCGAGCTCACTTCCCTATTTGGGACAGGATTTGCATCCCCACATTCCGGCTTAGGTATGTCATTGGCTTATACACCTTAATTATTGTCCAAAGCCTCTAATAGTATGCAATTGTGTTGAGTGCCGCCCATAACTACTTTATTAATATGATGTTTTCACCCACAGCCATCCAAGAAGTATCTCCACATACGCTCATGTTAGACCGGTACAAGTAGAGTCTGGCAAGTGCCGTCCAACGCCAGGAGCCCCGGTCGTAAGTAGGTATTGGCTATAGCTCAGAGCCCGCCCACAACTGAAATGTATTGTAGCTTGTTTCGCGGTTGTGTTTTCGAAATGTTACCTCGAAGTAAACGTGCAATACCAATTAGTTGAAATGTAACTATTTTCTTCTCTTATCTTGTCTTGCCTTGTCTTGCAATATACCTGTATTTCTCATTGGCTGCATATGAATTGTGTAATTCATAATTGCATTTAATAAGACAATACTGTCATACAACTCTCTGTCCCCTGCAGGCCGCAGAGCTTTCCACGTAAAAAACATTCATCACCTTGCTACACTTTTCTTACATGACCAGGATTTAACCCACCACCCAGTTGTGGGGATTGGTAGTTGCACCCTCCCCATTCCCCATCCCTGTTTTTCTCTCCCGCTTTAAAACTTTGTCAGATGTGACGTAAACATGGGAAATACTGAATAAGAAAAATTTCTGGTATTATTTGAACAAGTCATTTTGAAAATAAGACCTCATTTGACCTGACCTTGACCTACACTTGACCTTAATTTCAAACTAATTAGTTAAGTTTGTCGAATATTTATTTCTATTAAAATATGCGTGTAAAATAACATATTCAACATAGTTTGCATGGCTTTCTGTTACTTTTTTTCACATATTGACCTTGTGTGACCTGACCTTGAAATCGACCCTTTCGCCAAAAAACACCATGCAGGATGTGTGTTATAAACCACCAAAAACCACCATGCTCATGAAGTAGGTGTGTTTTACTTTGAAAAGCGCTTTGGATGATCTTGGTCGCCATCAATGGCTTTGGATAGAATGTATGGCCCATAGACTGAAATAGCTCGTTTTTGACCTTTAGCCTGACCTGTGACGTATTCGGGGGCCTGTCAACGCAAATTATTTTCAGTCGATGAAACTTCATGGGAAATCCATTGCCGTTTGATTTGCTGCGATCGTCTAATTGGTTCCGAAGGTACGAGGGGCTAAGCCCCTCCTCCCCCCCGTGATTCGTTTTACCAAGTGACTGCCGGGTTAGTGAAGAAGGGGACAGGTAGTGGGTTATCACGCATATACATATAAATCAACATATTCTATTGATCTATTGTTACATATATTTTTTGTACACTTGTACACAGCTTAAACCGCCTTTTCTTCATTTAACTTATTCTTGACATGTATTTTGTTTTTAAGATTCTGGATGTATTTTCGTGACAACACGGCTCACTTATAAAATCAATTAAAGGGTATGTTTTATCTTCTGAAAGTTGTCGAATACACGCCGGTTGTAGGCTTACACGCGCCGTGCCGGGGGTCCTTTTACGCCCCCCCCCTAAGGTTTTTCGCAAATAGAGAAAAACTGGCGGCGCGCAGCGCCGCCGGGTTTTCGCCCACCTGTTGGTGCATCAATTTCGCAGACTTTGAGAAAAAAAAAATATTTCAGGTCATCTCAGGTCAGGTCACCAGACCAGGTCAAGTGACCCAACCTCCAAAAAAGTTTGAAGTTGTGCCAAAGCTAGAGTTTTTCACTGATCTATTTGATAATTACAGGATGTCATAGGGGCATGATAACTTACAATTCCCTTATCTCGGAGTTTTGATATCGGTGACCAAAGGTCAAGTCAATTTCGGTACCTCCCCATTATAAGTCAACGGGGAAATATTCAAATGCTTCCCATTTAAAGGATATGCACGATATTAGTCCAATTACTTCTCGATCGTGTTATTTTAGGTTACTCTTGATGTTCCAAGTGCAAGTTTTGTTCTATGACCCCTGAGGGGTCATTTGAGGTCACGAGAGGTCACCATCACTTATTTGGCAATATCTCGCGACATAAACAAGATAGAGAAGTAAAAACGAAGGCAATGTGTTTATCTCGTCGAGACACGTCTATTAATATGCAATATGACCTACTTGGGTCACCATTTGACCTTGACCCGACTTGACCCGGGGTCATTTTTTAAATGACCTGGCAATGTCCCCATGTATACCATTCGAAGCGTCTTGACGAGACAGACACGATGGCGTAAACATTAGTTATGTATCTACTTCGGGTAAAAAGTTATTAGCGAGCAACTATTTTGCTCAAAAACATCATTTTTGATATTTGACCTCTGGAGCCAAAAATATTGACTTGTGGTCAAATCTGAGCCAACGTTACAGATTGCAAAATTCAATAGCTTGCGATTGCTTTTTCTGTTTGCTTCTAGCTAGTATAGTTTTTGAGATATATGGAATTGTCTGGAGCAAAAAGCAAAAAACTAGAAAATTTGACCTTTGGTGACCTCTGGTGACCTCAATTTTACCACAAGCGAAAAATTACCTGAAATAGTTTCAAAATGGCTTTTGATGAGCTTTCGAACGCTGTATTTGTTTTTTGTTTCCGTTGAATGGTTGCCGAGTTAGAGGGGGGGCGGCGTAAAAGAACCCCCCGGCACGAGGACGGTGGCGCAGAGCACCGGCACGGCGCGGGTTAAATATGGAGTAGGGAGGCTGAAAAAGATATGTATTGTTCTCGAAAATGTTGTCTCTCAAATAATTAGGTTTGTTATATTTGAGATAGTTACGTAACTTTACGTAGAGCTGTAGAGGGAGACCTTAATGCTGTCAAATAGAGGCAGTATTTTTTTTAACCCGCGCCGTGCCGGTGCTCGGCACCAGCTTCGCTGTGCCGGGGGGGGGGGCTCTTTAAACCTCCCTTCTAACTCGGCTCCTATTAAAAAAACACCAAATCCAAATACAGCGTTCGAAAGCTCGTTAAAAGCCATTTTGAAACGATTTCAGTTAATTTTTCACTTATGCTAAAATTGGGATCGCCAGGTCACCAAAGGTCAAATAATCCAGTTGTTTTGCTTTGCTCCAATCCAATTCCATATACCTATATCAAAAACTAAACTAGAAGTAAACTGAAAAAAATCGCTATTGAAATTAACAACCCGCATTATTGTCTCAGATTTGACCTCAGGTCATTTTTTGGACTCCAGAGGTCATAAATGCCAAAAATGCTGTTGAGCAAAATAGCTGCTCGCTAATAACTTGTTACCTTAAATTGATACACAATAGTGTTGACGCCATCGTGTTTGTCTCGCCAAGACGCTTCGAATGTGTAGCATAGTCACATCGCCAGGTCATTTTTAAAATTTGACCACAGGTCAAGTCAGGTTTAGGTCGAGTGGTGACCCAATTAGGTCATGCTGCACATTTATAGACGTGTCGCGAGGAGACAAACACATTGACGACGGTTGTACTTCTCTATCTTGATTATGTCGCGAGATATTGCCCAAAACATGATGGTGACCTCTGATGACCTCAAATGGCCCAATAGGGGTCATGGAATAAAACTTACACTTGGATCATCAAGATTAACCTAAAATAACATGATCGAGAGGTAATGAGACTAATATCGTGCATATCCTTGAAATGGGAAGCATTTGAATATTTTCCCATTGATGGGGAGGTCATGAAATTGACCTGACCTTAGGTCATCGATATAAAAAAGAATTCCAGACACATGAATTGTAAGTTATTATGTCCTGATGACATCCTGTAAGTATCAAATAAATCAGTGAAAAACTCTGTCCCTGGCACAACTGCAAACTTTTTTGGAGGTTGGGTCACTTGACCTGATCTCTGACGAAAATCAATAAAAATTATCCTTTAAAATTTCTTTCTCCATTTTTTCCACTCATCGAAATTGCCCTCACCACGCTTGTGAAAATTTCCCCAAAAAATTAACTTATGTATTTTCGACGAAGGCTTAACGTCTGATTCAAAACTAAATGATGGTGACTTATATATTATCAGAAATATACAAATTAAAGCCAACGCTGTAAGTATTTCAAGACAAAATGTATCTCCGAAATTCGCGTCTTTCCATAGTGCCAGGTATGGCGGAAATCTTGGTCTGAGCGGCCAAAACCGACCTGGTCCGTGGCAGCGCTTTGGGAGGAATCTCCACAACCACACGTCGCATTGACATGCGGTATTCTTTACTGAACATCCCCATTCCCCATCCAACCTGCCCCGTTCGAGACCAATGCCGGCCCATGAAGGTGATTACCACTGCGCGTGGCGCGTGCCGTGTGAGTGGGTTGACAAACATTTCCTCGCAAAAACACAACGGCTGCGCCGATTGTGCTACCACTCACACGCTATCTCCTACAAGTAGTGTATGAGATGTTTTGCTTGACAATTATTTACTGTGAATAATTCTGAAATATTAGGCTCACAACACACGTTTTGTGGGTGTCTGTTCTTTTCTCTGACCACACCCGTCGTTTTGCCGACAGACGAGGCCGGGAAGGCTACTCTGGACGTGCTGTGAGGCGACGTCACGGTGGCGAATGAGCGCACCAAGGTGGTTCATACAGCGGTTTCATACATTCATGCAGCGAAGCGTTTCGTAGACGTTGCATACAGCTCACACAGGCCACCCCTCGTGACTCAGAGGCCCCGCTGCGCACTGTGGTCAACGGATACGTTCGGAGTGCTCTCGAATACCCGGCAGCCGCTTGGTGGTCTGCTGCTTCTCATCCCCATGTGGAGCTGGTGAACTGGGAGAGCTGTGTTTGGTCGCCAGAGTCGTCACGAGGGTTGTCTCCACCCCGACTAACGCCCTGACGGCAGAGGCCGGCCTTCCCACGGCCGGGGCTTGCTGCACTGTTCTGGCCGCGAGGATATTGGTACTGGCCTCATAGCTGCCTAAGGAGGACCCTCTCCGGACGCTGGTCTCGACTGTCTCCAGCCAAGGCCGCCTCCTCAGTGTCATTGGATGATGTGAGCTCGGAATGAAGACCCTGGCGAGGTTCGAGTCCCGGACATCACCAACGTGGTCCCCCGTGGACCTCTTACACCAGATTGACCACTGGCCATCTCAACATTTATAGCTGACTGCCCTAGAAGCGCTATGGCGGAATCCAGACGCGCCACCACAGATACTCTTCCGTGCGGTCTCCCGCCGGCCGAATCGACGATTCGGATATGGTAGGACGGGTCGGCTGACTCGGGCGTCGCGCTGGGTGGCGGGGAGCCCTCATCCTTCTCCCCGGAGGAGAGAAGATGGAGGTCAGGACACCCGCCGGCCGCCTGTACTCCAGCACGCGCGCGGAGCTGCTCACCCTGAGGGCTGCGCTGGCT
>JARBER010222264.1:0-13603 GCA_030265075.1 Balanus glandula | reverse complement strand
TTGAAGGACGTGAGACGGGCATGGGTCAGTTGAAGGACGTGAGACGGGCATGGGTCAGTTGAAGGACGTGAGACGGGCATGGGTCAGTTGAAGGACGTGAGACGGGATAAGAGTATAGACACCCACGCAGGCAGACGGTTGATGGGGAATGAACACCGTCAATGCCGTCAATGCTCGAATAGAAGTCAGCCGCTGCTTTGTCTGGGAGTGGCAAACGCATACAGTGAGAGCAAATACAAGGCAAATGTACCAATCGTCTGTAGAGTTGTACTCATAGACCTCACCAGCAAAGATGCTTTTCGATGGTCTGTGCACGAGTTTAACGACCAGTGTCACGAGTCACGCTACCTGTGCCACGGGTCACACCACCAGTGTTGCGGGTCACATCATCAGTGTGACGGGTCACATCATCAGTGTGACGGGTCACATCATCAGTGCGACGGGTCACAAGACCAATCACCAGTGTCTCGCACTGGTCACAACATGAGCGCCCGTCCCACTTCGAGTGTCGCGGGTCACACTACTAGTGGCACCGTTCACACTACAAGTGTCATGAATCACGCTACAAGTATTACGGCCCACGGGTCACACGGTCAGTCACGAGTCACAAGATCGGGGTGATGGTCGCAAGTCCAGTGCCATATGTCACACCACGATCCTCACAACGGAATGCGTAGGCGACCTTACCTTTCGGACGACTTCAATCTTGCGTATAAGTCCGTCGAACAGCCGGAGACAGCTCTCCACCGTGAACGTGTCCTCGTCCTCGCAGAAGTGCTGCGCCAGCCGCGTCTGACAGCGGCCCAGTTCTGCCATCTGGATGGCCAGGTCAGCCACCTGACGCTCGGCCGAACTGAGAAACTCTGAACAGCAGCACAAGCGCCAGACCAACGTCATCGTAGGTGGTGACGATCGCCAGCGCGTGGCTTCGATTCCCGCGGTCCGGCAATATTAATTTCAGGTAACTCTCTTAGTAGAATATGCTTTCATCGCAATACAGATACGGATACTTCAAAATGATACTGAGTTTGTATATTTTAATTAAGTAATCCATCTTTTAAAAAAATGCAAAAAAACAACAACTCAGAAATGATTAAGAGAAGCTAGAAATAAATTATCATGTTTGCATATTTGAACAGGACTAAGCCAATCACAAATAATATCGTTGCTGACCCCAGCAGACATACCTTTGAACTGTGTCTTCACCTCTATCGGCGCGGCCTCGCATTGGGTCTTGAGTCGGGTCAAGGTCTGTGACAGGTTGTTGATATCGGACATCAGCACGTCCAGAGAGATCCTGTGGGAGAAGCCAGGCCAACCGTCAGTCATGCTCTTCCGTCTGCCGTGCATCTGCTGACAGCACCTCACTTTGGATCTACCGACAGCACCTCACTTTGGATCTACTGAACAGCACCTCACTTTGGATCTACTGACAGCACCTCACTTTGGATCTACTGACATCAGCTCGCTTTGGATCTACTGACAGCACCTCAATTTGGATCTACTGACAGCACCTCACTTTGGATCTACTGAACATCACCTCACTTTGGATCTACTGACAGCAGCTCGCTTTGGATCTACTGACAGCACCTCCCTTTGGATCTACTGACAGCACCTCACTTGGGATCTATTGACAGTACCCGTAGCTGGAGAAAGCAGCTTTCCAGAGCAGATAAAAAATGGTTCGTGAGATACAATTATTACGTTACGTACGTTACGTACGTTACGTACTACTTACGTTAAGTTTACGTTACTACGTTACTACGTTAAGTAATTTCGATACTTGTCTCTTGCCCGAATCGGGCACAGTCGAACTTAGGTTCGACCGTGCCCGATTAGGACCACCGCACCGCACCGCTCCGCAGGCGGTGCGGTGTCATGGTCTGCTGACGTCATATATCAGAACAGCATCATGCCCACAGTCTGTCACAAATTAGCCGTAACCATTGCCGCCACTGAATAGTACCGATCGTTATTACCAGCGAGTCGGTTAATTGTCTGCCGACTGGCCAGTACATTGAATGTTTGTTTAAGTATTTATATTTTGCACCATATGCATCACGTTACACATAGAGATGAAGTTCTTTTTAGGTCATAAAGGAGAACAGAGAAACACCAGGACCTTGTTTCCCACTAAAATAGGCGTATCTATCGTAAGTTTGTGATATGTCTTGGATGAGGCATGCAAACTTCGAAATCAAGAAACATTTGCATTCAAAAAAGAAAAAAGTTTGTATGAGTTTGTCTGAGCTTGTATGACTTGTATCGCTGAATTTGTATCACTCGGGAGGTTTGTAAAATCCGTACAATCAAATTTGAGGTTTTTATTATATTTTAAAAGGAGTTTTTTTATACCCGTACAATCAAATTTGAAGACAACTTGACTTATTTCCTTTACTAAACGATTCCGTCGAACATTGTGGCCGATCTGCAATGCTCTCTCGCTTTCTCAGCAGTAGGAGGGTAAATACAACATACTTTCAATGCGGAATCACTTCCATTAGCTTGACAATGACCTGGCTTCACTGTATGAACACTTGACTCACCGGGCTGCTTCGTGGATGAGCTGGAAGTCCTCTGTGAACTCCAGCGCCAGGCTGTTCTGCGTCTCGGCCACCTCCGCGATGTAGTGCAGTAGCGTCATGCGAGGTTTGTTGGCTCTCGTCTCGATCAGCTTCGGTAGGGTGCTCAGACGGAAGCCCATCGCGTTCCCGGCGTAGCTTCCCTGCAGATTGTCATCATTAAGTATAAGCACACAGTCATTAATGCAGTCAACGGAGTCAATAATATCGTAATTAACATCCCCCAGAATATGCTGCTCGTTTTGCCGCTGTCCTACACGCATTCAGGCAAGTCTCCAGCAAATATAGCGAAAGGCGTGTGAAGCGAATGTCACATCCTCGCAATGCTGCTGTAGATGTGGGCAATTATGCAGTTTGAGGGATGAAGTTTTGTTGCTGTCACACAAATGTCTCCAAGCGTTGTGACACAGCAGTTCCTCTGATGAGCCGGTCAAAAGTGATACGAGTTATATGATGGCCTCTCACTGACTAGCAGATTACAGATTGAGAACTGCAACGATAATTGGAGACAGAATATTAGGCCGAAAACCATGCCATGGAGATATCTAATTTAAACGAAAGTTTTGAAATTCAGTATCAAATCAGACGAACTTAATCAATAATAGATGCTAAAAGTTAAAGCGGCTTCTTGCTTTATCAACACTTGGCAGAACGATGGAGTCATTTACGGCGATAATTCTCTTTTCATCTCACCGAGTTGAGGAAGTTTCCGACCTGCAGCACCAGGATCAAGAACTGCTTCAGACTCTCCGAACTCAGTATTTGCTCGCAGGAAGTTACGAGAGCTTTTATCTGCGGTCGCAAACTTTCTATTGATGGCTTGAAGTCAGCCTCCTGAAATCAGAACAGCACCACGATGAGGACAACCACTTTTCGTCACATTCGACACTCCTGAATACAGTTCTACACCGATATAGCATCATAATCGTAGAATAAATTTCCTTGTAATTAACGGACATCCGACATTAAACAACGCGTTAAAGGCAAATATCTGCACAATGGGGGAGGTGGGGCTCAGAAATCCTCATAATAGCACATAACGAGCAAGCCACAGCGCATTAGCGTCAGTGGGACGTACATTTGGAATAATTAGCAGCCTGGCGGCCAGCGGCCTGCCACGCGGCAGCCGACATAATGCGACCAATTCCGTCCCTGGCCAATGACGGAGCCACCGTGCCTATAGCGCCAGTCCGCGAGCGCACCCGCAACCCACTGCTGCGGCCCAGGGACTATTTTAAGGAAAGTCAGTAGGTGAGCAAATAGGACAACAATTTAGGTATATTTTACAAAGGTAAAAAGACGTAATCAATATGCTAAAGAAGTGCAGCATTGAGCCGTGTTTGTCAGTATTTCACCACTAGCATTAATTGTCAGGCAGAGCTTCTACCAAACTTAATGTAATTATTTTTTCCATTTTCCAAACTTGTGTAAGCAATTGCAAAACAATTCATCAACGAAACATCCCAACCTTAAAATCCCAACATCAAAATCCCAACCACGGTAGGTGGGTACTTTGAATGCTAGCTACATTGGTTGTGAGCAAGCTTTCAGTGGATGCAAATTAACCCGTGCGACGACGGAGAAGGTAAATTTGACCCCTCCCGACTGAGTTTTCCTTAATTTGATCAACTTTATTTCAGCATCAATTTTCATAGTCAGAATTAAATTGAAGTTGAAGTGTTTTGAAGGGGTGGGGAGGGAAGGAACGTTCGGGTGACATGTCATGCTATTTGGGGTGAAAAAGATAAATGTTGAAACATCTTGAAAAATAAAGGTTTACAGCAAATCGCAAAAGAACATAAAAAACGGTAATAGCATTTATTTCAACATGGCCTTCTCAGATTTGTATTAACTTTGTTTCTGTTCCATGAAAATATGGCATATGTTGTGGAAACTTCCAGTTCCGGTCAAGCTAGACGCGTGTAAGCCTTCGACGCGTCTTGCTGAACTTGGACTTGGATGAAGAACTTGGACGAACTTGGACGCGTCCTCAGCACTTTGATACTGGCAGGGTGCCGTCTATCTTTAGACGCGTCAAAGGAGAAATATCTTTCAAGGAGTTAGGCGCCAACTGAGAAATTAACTTGGACGGCTGTTATATTGAGCATGAGTTAAGCGCAGTAGAAGTCTCCACATAACTGTTTTCAGAAAAATGCCCAGTAAAATATATTTTGCATGATAAACAAAAACGGAATACACTTTAGAGAACTAAGTATTGACGACACCCAACCTAATTTTCCAAGCAATATCTGCGGAAGGATTTCTTTAAAATTTATTCCCTGCACTACTTCATTCTTACTGTTGAAAGGACCACTTTGTATTGTAATTCGCAGCAGTCCGTGTCAGCCGTTTTCTCGATCGATTTTTGCGATGCTGAGGATAACATTACAATAAGGTTTTTGAGGATATCCTCAGAAGTGTCTTTAGCATATAAACTTCAGGATTATTTTTTTTGCATGCAATTCTGTGCTAGAAATGCTTCGTGGGAAACATCTCTAGACAATAATTGAATATACAAATTCACCCTGAAGCTTATAGGTAGGTATACCACAAATGTTTCTGAGGATATCATAAAACAATATCAGTAATATGAGCCTCGTCAACGCACAAATCCATCGTGAAAATGCTAATAAATCTAACTGAATAAATAAATGTTAGCAAAAAGTAGGTAAAAATCATTTAGTAAAGATACACGATAACCCTTACTCAAGTTTTGGGAGGGTACAAAAAGATGCATACTTTTACACCACATTTTTCGTTTGGGAGGGACAAATGTTAATTTTGCCTTCCCCTGGATCCGCTCTGGTATTACCCAAATACATAACGGGATAAAAAAAAGTTAATTTTGTGTTCAATAGATTGCTTGTCGCTTTTTGTCATTTAAATAATTATATGAAAATAGTAAACAAATTTCACAGAAATGCTTGAAATACCCTTAGTTCCAAGACTCTACCAATTTCGTCGTGGGTTTAGGCCCACATTTAAAACGCTCCGCTCGCATCGTCCGCTGCGCTGCATAACTTTCTAAACGTGGTTCCCTGACCACTGCGAGTGTAATTGCTGTACAAATTTAGGCCTGGCTCGATTATCGTATTCAAATTGTATCCTGTCACATGTTTCATGGGGATCGTTACCGGTGCTGTATGACCAAGTTGCATCTATTATACTTTAAAATGCACGCATTGGGGACGACAGTCGGCCATCTAAGCAAATATGGATGTACGCAAGCAATTGGGTAGCACATTGAGAAGTTTTACACTATATCCGTTTTCACGATGGATTTTTGCGCTGTGAGGATATAATTGTTAAGGTTTTTAAGGGTTTAATGTGTTGGTAAATAAGCTTCAGGATGAAGTTAGCATGCAAGTTCTTGCTATAATTCCCATTGAAATATTTCTAGCAAATCATCGCATGTAAAAGTTTTTCCTGAAGCTTATTAATGGAAAGATTAAAACATAAAAAAATTGAAAAAAATTAAAACATTAAAACCTTTGAAATGTTATCCTCACAGCGTAACGTAACAAATACATACTATTCATTCTGGAGCATAGTATTACGATCTTATAATTTTCCAGGGTGGGCAAAATGATGTGACTGCGAGGGAAATTCTCCCGGCGACTGCAGGGGCATTTGCCCACCAGTTAACATGTTACAATAGTCGGCCTTGTGCTGCGGGCCTGCAGCCAGGACTCCTACAAACCGCTGCAGGCTGCGCACCTGCAGCTGGTTATCAGTGACGCAGTCCACTGTGTGATACAGACTTGCAAAGGAACGAAAAGCTCACCTCAAATGTAATTCATGTCTTGCATGTGGTAAATTACTATCCGGCACAAAATTTCAGAAATGTACATTCTAGCACCTAACTTACAATAAATTTGGCAAATTGGGTACCATGCTGCTTTCAACATTAAATATGTTTCTAAAAATTCACATTGCGGCCACAGAACTAAGTTTGAAATAGTAGACCACGAATAAAGCCGTTTCACGTATCAAAACACCCTGCGGTAGGGAGATCGGAGTCACTTGGCTGATTTTTCTAAAGCGATATATTTTAAAATATTGATAGCATTGTCTCACTTACACGATCCTAATAAGTGTCACATGCATTTCTCATCATGGCATATTAAACATAAAACGATAAGGCAATTCGTTTTAGTAGAAGCCATACATTTTTTACAGATCAGTCAACCGGTCATGTCATCCAGGTGCCGCGTCGACTTGGCGGGGGATGGAGGGGGGGGGGTCACTTGGCCGGGGCTGAGATAGAGTACATACGCATGAAATATCAGCCCATCCTTCTGGATGATGTTATTATTGATGATCCATGTGCAATTTGTGTTCCGAGCACATCTACCGCGTCTGCCAAGGTCATCTGAAGGTCACCAACACTTTTTGTGTCAATAACTTTTCACAGAATGAAGATAACGACTTGAAACTAGGCACCAATGCGTTTATTTCGTCGGGACGCATCTTCATTTGTGAAACATGATCTACTTGAGCCACCACTTTACTCTGACCCACGACTGCTGAGGTGAAAGTCGCCCTGAAGCAAACCGCGGGAGCGCAACGGGAGGGTTTGAGAATCTTAACATTTTACACACTCGCTAAAGTTATCGCTAAAACCGGCAAATTAGTGACAGCGATCCTTGAATCGCTAATACATCACACCGTATTGTCGAATTTTGATACAATATAAACACTAGACACCATACAATATTTCGCACTGTAGCAAAAGTTATCGGTTTTTGGTGATAATTCACGTTAAGTCACTTTTGAAGAAGACTATAAGGAATATACATGCTTAATATTTTTGCTCCATTTACACCCAACGCATAAAGACGGCTACAGGTTCAAATGCATTTCTTCAGGGCTGCCAGGAAGCGTCCACATGGGTGTGGTAAGGTCGCCCCGGCGGTAGTGATCCCGGTCTCTCACCTACAGTGTATCCTGGTGTGGACGGGTAGCGACTGAATGCCCTCTCCTTCTCCCCCCCCCCCCGGACCCCTCCCGAAGCCTGTTGGCAGTCGATCGCCAGTCTGTCGGATCAGCTGAGCGGTGTTTTCCGGAAAACCCGCAGTCACCTTGTGTCGAAGACACTCGTAGTGGCTGTCCCACCAACATTCTACCTGTCATACACACGTCACAGTACACATACTACCACGGTACGGCCAGGACAGCTACACACGTCCTCTCTTCGACCCATTCCCAAAGCCAACGGCACGGGCGAGCGGTCAATAGGCTGACTCGCAGTCGCCTCCCCGGAACCCACTGGTGGACAGCTATACACCTTACACACACAGAAAACAGGCTCCGGAAACACATCCAACTACTCTACTCAGCTACTCAGTCAAATGTATATTCAACGTACAATGTACTTTGTATAAATGTATATACATATACGTGTTCATACATATACATTATACATGTACAGTATAATGTACAATGACATACATACCTAACACTGTCTGATAGCCGAGCGATTGGATTGGACGGACATGTGACTGGGTGACTGAGTAGCCATGCAACTAGGTGATGGGTGGCCAAGTAGCTGGATGTTTGGATGCTTTGACGATCGTTGGTCAGGTAGCTGGATGATCGGGAAATCGGGAGATTGGTTGGTTGCATGATCGGGTACCCTGGTGGTTTGGTGATCGGGTACCCTGGTGACTGGATGAACAGGCGATAGTGTGATGTCACTCACCAGTAACATGAGTTCGACGCGCAGCTGGAAGGAGGGCACCTTGGCCAGGGTCAGGTAGTACTGCTCAGCCTCGCCCAGCTGCTCCGCTGGACCGTCGTGTGACGTCACCATCGCTACCTGGCGGCAGCGCGACAGCACGGTCAATGTCGACACCAGACACCACATTTCCAAGGCATAGTCACTCGCAAATTATATAGGACACGTGCCAAAGTTGGATAGGACCTCGACTATGGAATTAAATTGTAGCCGTTAGATTCACCCATAACAAAATCAATATCACCCAAGGGATGTCACGTGTATTTTGGGCCATAGGAAAGGCTATGACGAAAGTGACGTCACTGTGGCGCCGCCGCCGATAAATCAAGCTCTACATGTTGATTTATCTAAACGCATTACCGACACTGGTCACGATCTGCCGGCCGTTGTCGCCAGCCAACATCGTCGTGTTTGTGCCAAGTGGTAAGTTAAGACCACTTATGCATGTCTTATTAGTTACAGTTAATTTTGATGCACTTTTTGTGTTCTGGGCCTGGCTGTGTTTGTCGCAAAGTAAATGACGTCATTCCGGCAAAGCCTAAATGCTGGTGACGCTTTCCTGTAAGTATAGTATAGATCTAACATCTACCACAAACAAATGGTTACAAATAATATAATATGTCATTACGAGTACAATTTCCTGCCTGCCTCACAAACTCAGAATGACATTTACCAATGCTATTTATTAATGCTGCAAGCGAGCAAAAAAAAAACGTTTATCATTGTATTTACCCTGACTAACCGGTGCTGGAGCCTGGTGGGACCGAACAACAAGAAGCTCTGCTTAGTTGAGAGGTTTCACCGGGCTCCGGCAATGACCTTCTCGCGCCCCTGACCATGACCTGCCTAACCAAACCATATGACTGTAAATTGTGCCTTGCACCGCTGTCTGGTAAACATTGTTTATTTCAACGAGATTGGGGCAGCAGACATCCGGGAACATACTTGGAATTTGTACTGGCTCGGTTATGGGTGCGAATGTGTGAGTGAACCCACCCTCCGCATTTTGGCTCGATAGGCTTTCCGAATCAGTGGCATATCTGCTACTGATATTCATACAAAACTGGATCAACTAACATATGACCGGACGCTCAAGTGAAACTATCTTTAAAATATTGTATATTTGTTATATCTCCCTTGAGGTTGTGGCGCGACTTGACCAGAGGGAGTTTCACTCACTTGTAAATGCAACTAGATTGCCCTTATAACAATGAAGAGGCTTTAACAAAGTGGCAGAATGGAACCCATGTACGGACAACATGACACGGAACCCATGTACGGACAACATGACACGGAACCCATGTAAGAACACGAACAACACAAAACCCGTGTATGGAGAAGACAACAATGGACAGAAGATGGAAGATGGAGAAGAACGTGCAACACATAACCCACGTACGGTCAACACAGAACCCATGTGCGGACAACATGGGAAACACGGACCTTACTTACGGACAACTTAACACATGCACGGACAACATGGAACCCATGTACGGACAACAGGTACAACACGGAACCCATGTACGAATTAAAAACCAATGTACGAATTAGAAACCCATGTACAGACAACACAGACAAGGACAACTTATCACCCATGTACGGACAACATGGACAACACAGAACCCATATAAGGACGGCAGGACAACACAAAACCCGATTACGGACAGCACGGGCAGTACAAGGTGTAACGATATTGTCCTCTATTTTTGCAAACTTTCCACTCACACTCGTCTCTGTGAGGAGATAAGAGCGGGGAAGTTTAATCAATTCACACTTGCGCTTCCTAAGTACGGGGCGGGTCACCTCTGGAGTAACTGGAGTCCGTTTTCGTTCAGGGCAACGATGAGAAAATTATTCTACTTTCGCAGCGTAGCTGTTAGAATGGTTCATGGTGGAATGAGCCAGTAGATCGTTTGTCCGCAGCTGGTCATCAGCAAAAGCCAGCTGCGCGTCTGGCTGAGAGGGGACAAACTTGGGATTGGCCTGCAGATCCAGGCCCCGGCCGCGGCCCCAAGATCGCTCTCTAGAGAGTCATTAAGCTGCCGGCGGATAAACGTACCAATCGACTCGGAAGCTTACCCCCACGGCTCACCCAGGCAGGCTACAAGACCTCCCAGATCATGGTCTAACCCAATCTGCGCAACAACCTGGACAGACGCAATTCAACCTGAAGTGGACGCTTAAATACGAGCGCGGAAAACACGACGTCCGGATAATTTCGTTCCACCCTGTTCAGACAACCTGGTTAACACGGTCAACACAACAAAACTGCCAGCATGGGCAGCACGGACAACATAGACAACTTGGAAACATGACCGGTGTTGACCACACAGTCAGATAGGCGATATCATCAGGCAACACCCTCCTGTGACACACCCCACTCTCCTCTGTCAGACCCTTCACCCTCCTCTGACACACACACACACACACACACCCTCCTCTGACACATCCCACCGTCCTCCGACACACCCCACCCTCCCCTGACACACAACTCATCCTCCTCTGACACATACCTCAACATTATATAATGCACACCTTTCTCAGACACACATTTCACCTCCTCTGACACACACTCCTCGACACACACACACAAGATGCTGGTTACCGAAAATCCAGGTGAAAGTCAAACATCCAACTATGTTTGTCATTTTATCTCCAAGATACAAACACGTATAAAGATCAAAAGCTAAAATATCATTAGAGAGAAGAAACAACAAAGATCATTGCTATTAGGGTATTGATTTTTAGGGTAAAAATTATTTATTATTGCTGACGCATCCTCGCCCTCCTCCGACACGAACCTCACCCTCCTTTGACACGAACCTTGGCCTCCTCTGACACGAACCTCACCCTCCTCTGACACGAACCTCGCCCTCCTCTGATACGAATCTCACCCTCCTCGGACACGAACCACACCCTCCTCTAACACGAACCTCACCCTCCTCTGACACGAGCCTCACCCTCCTCTGACACGAACCTTACCCTCCTCTGACACGAACCTCGCCCTCCTCTGACACGAACCTCGCCCTCCTCTGACACGAACCTCACTCTCCTTTGACACGAACCTCGCCCTCCTTTGACACAAACCTCACCCTCCTCTGACACGAACCTCGCCCTCCTCTGACACGAACCTCGCCCTCCTCTGACGCATCCTCGCCCTCCTCTGACACGAACCTCGCCCTCCTCTGACACGAACCTCGCCCTCCTCTGACACGAACCTCGCCCTCCTCTGACACGAACCTAACCCTCCTCTGACACGAACCTCGCCCTCCTCTGACACGAACCTCGCCCTCTTTTGATACGAACCTCACCCTCCTCGGGCATGATCCGCATGAGGGCGCGCAGGTGCTCTGTTCCCACTTCAGCCGCCTTGCCCCTTTTGATTAGCTCAATAATCTCGGCGTTCGTCTTCCGCAACTGTTTGAGACCGATGTTGATGTTAAGGGAGCGCTTGCCATCAAGCAAGTTGATCTCCTCCACAGACTTCTTTTTTTCGACGGCGGCCTTGGTCGAGCGCTGCGTCACTTTCTGTGAGAACAGCGTCTCGAGGCTCTCGTAGTCGACCGTCGTGGGCGACAGCAGGTCTGCGGGAACGGTCTGCCACATCGAGTTTCCTGGCGAGCGACAGAGGGAAGTTGGGGGTAGTCTCACGGTCACAGATTACGCACAATGGTGTGATCACGCGGTCACATCGAGTTTCCTGGCGAGCGACAGAGGGAAGTTAGGGGTAGTCTCACGGTCACAAATTATGCAGGATGGGACGAAGCGTGTCACTGGTAGGGGGCACGGCAACATAACTAGGGACCATTGCCACAGGCCCGTCATAGCCTGCGTCAGTACTAAGGGCTGTGAAGGCCATCGTGTTTGTCTGTGTGTGCTTTTCTTTACACTTTACAGGAGCGACGGAGGACCGAGCAAGACTGCGAGAGCCTCGGGTATTTTGTGTGGCTTTCGAAAACGTAATCCAATTTCACACAGTACCGTCGACAGCGCCAATGAAAAAGCAGTGACTTCCAATGCCCGACACACTGTGCTGCAGCCTGCGGGCAATGTAAGACCGGGGCTCCAACGCCGCCACACGTCGACTGAATACAGCAGCCTGTCTGAGCGGGACATGTGTATTCTGTTGTCGGAGTCAGAGCGCTGACGGAGGTAACAAGGTCTCGCGTCCGATGTGAGACGTGACGGAAACGGTGCTGGCTGGCCAGGCCGCCAGGGTTTAACGCTGATGAGAAATTCATTCACTCAACGGAAAATATTCACTGACGTGGGAGTCCGTTGGCAACGATGGTCTACAAAGATCCGTGTTTTAGGAGCAGGCTAGAGGATTGCACTGGTGTAAATTGCTAATGAACGACACAACATCGCAACAAGGAACACATGACAATGCTAGACGATAGGGAGGATTAAAAGCGGCAGTGTCTGCAGAGTGCAGACACTGTCGGATATCAGGGACATCAAAACGCTAAGGCACTGACAGATCAATCTAACTGCCATCAATGAGGTGTAGTGAGCTATGCCTATATATGAGCCAGAATTAAATAGATATCGAGTGTTGCAAAGTACAATTTAAAATATTGCATATTGACAGTGAGAGTGCGATTGTTTGTTCTGACAAGAGTAAAATGTGCAAGATGCCATTCACCTGGGCAAAGTTTGAAACACAAAAAGGAAAATTATTCACAATAAAAGTGTATTCAAGTACATTTTGATTTATGTTTTACTTAAGACATCCTGTATCGAGTCAGAACTTTGACGCATCTCATCCGTTGTAAATTCCCTGTGCCTGGCAGCATAAAGCAGCGGTAGAAGCGTTTTTACGGATCTTATATCACGAAGCCTTTCATCTAAGAAATGCTTGTGAAGTGTATCAATACGCTCTCTTGGAGATCAACAAGCCTTTGATTTTCCCAAGAAGATAGCAAGCAGACACGACAAACTGATAACTCTTTGGTAGTAAAATATGAACAGGGATGAGGCAGGCGTTACGAGCCCGTAAGACTGTAAACACCCATGCGTAAATATAAATGAAAATGGAATCAGAAAAGGTTTGACCTAAATTAATTAAACATAAAATTATTAATGCTTCCTTAAAGGAAATAGACCACCTTCAACATTAGTTTTGAACTGAGTTAGCAGTTTTCTAGCCCGTGACGAGAAACTTGTAAGTCTCAGAGCTTTCGGCTGAAAATACACTTTTCCCGAAGATTTTCGTGAAAGAAATGCAGAACCCAGAGCTAAGAATGCGAATTGTGCTTTCCAGAGCACACCTGTGCAGAGGTAA
>JARBER010222154.1:0-13604 GCA_030265075.1 Balanus glandula | reverse complement strand
CGCCCGGCTGGCGGCGCGGCTGCGCAGCTCGGCGAGCGCCGCGCTCGCCCGGCTGCGCTCCATCCTCGTGGCTTGCGCGTGCTACACGCTGGCTATGTTCGCGCTGACGCTAGTCGTGGGCGACGCCCTCCGCGGGCTGGAGGGGTAGCTGGCAGAGTCGCTCGGTCGGCCAGTCAGCAGCCAGATCTGTCCGTCGCTCAGTTTGTAGTCAGGTCAGTTGCTCAGCTGGGGAGTGCGTCGCTAGGTGAGTAGTCCGCCGTCGGTGGGAGGGTGCGCGGTCCTCTCTGAGCCGCGGGGTCGGCAGGGGACGGAGGGAGCCGTCGACAGGCGGTCCCCCGGTGATATGTACTGGTGTACCTGTGTGGCGGCTAGCTGTGATGGCCGCAGTAACGGTCCGTGCTCAGGTCAAAGCCGGTGCGATGTAACAATAGTAGACAGATATGGATTGTTTTATGGTTCCCGCTCACCTGAAGGGTATTTGGAGGTAGGCGGGCGAGTTTAAGCCTCGCGACAAGCAACCGTACGCTTTCTGAGTGTGATATTACCTGATATATGACGGCGTTATCGGTTGTTGTTGTTTAAAGTTGTTTTACACCAATAAATGTATTAACATATGCTCGGGACTGCTTTGGTAACATGGACTAAGCTTCTGGTGTCTCGCTTCAGTCGTGGGTGCTGCTCAGTCCTCGCCTCGCCTCGTCTCGCCTGGCCTCGCCTCGTCTTTACAGTACAGTAGGCTAGCTCTCTTCGGTCTGCCTGTCTTTCGCTACTGCAGGCTCCTCTCAGTGCTCTGTCCTCTCCTCCGCACTCTCTCCAGTCTTCCTTCGCCCGGGCCTGGCTTGGCAGCTACGGAACTGGTGGCGCCGCGGTGCGGCCGGCTCGGGAACTGCTCTGCTGTTGCCGGTGGTTGTATAATGTATATAGACATTATATAATATATACAATATACACATTTTACACCAACGAAAGAACAGAGCTGTATATACATCTGCACATAACTACTGGAACAATTAACACGCCCTCATGAATAGGATCATCCGAAACCAACCACTCTATGCAGAACTGGTATTTCACAATGTCGAGAAAACATATTATATAAAACATGTAAAATCGCCACTATTTTAACACAGCATGAACAGAAAGGCTTGCGGTCGCTTCATTTGACCTGACTTACCAAACGAAAAATGTATCGCCAGCGAATGGGTTATCTATACTTTGTATTTCTTCGCCTTCTCATTCGATCGACTACTACACTGAGCATGCGCAAAGCCTGAGGTACGTCGCCACACTAAACGCATGAAACGCTATACGGAAGGGATAACGTGTACAATGCTGTACCTACCCACTACGTGGCTAGAGTCGAACACTACCGGAAGTTATGTTGTGACGTGTATGCTGTGTGACGCCATTGTAGCACAACCCGACGAGAGAACTTTGACAGATGCAGTGTGACAGTGGAACTGTGACGGACCTAGTGACAGACGGACATTGTCAACGTGCATGAAATGACTGCAATATATGGACGACGATCGCTGCGACATTCTGACCGCTGTATTTATAGACTGCTGCAGTGAAATGGACAGGCTGACGACGGTATCCGACAGACGTGTATCACGAATCAGTTCGGTCCTCATCAGGGAGATTACTGCAGATCTATTTCATAAAGACGAATGACAACCAGCTTAGAATGATTAAGGCCGAGCTCTGTGCGTCCATTGCTGCGGGGATCCCGGGGATGTGGATTTGACTCGCTTTCTAAAACTGCGCGGCGGAAAAGCTCTTGCCATACGATTACCGTTCAGTGCAGCATATGAAGCCAGACGGCGGCTCCGCGCGCACAGAACGCCACATAAATCTGTAAATGTCGCCATGGAAGGTTTTAATATTGATATATTATACAGTTTTACGTTACCGGAACCATTTTGCTGCTCTCTATGGCGGGTTGATCCTATGGTAGATACATGGGCAATGAGTTGTTGAAAATTATAATTTGCGCGAATAATTTATTATTTTATCCAAAAGAAAAGCCAAAATATTATAACTCTTTGCAATAAACAAATCAACGCCGGAGAGTAAACATTCAGTCTCTGATATTAGCCGTTATCACGATGGGTTGTTGCGCCGCTGAGACTAAAATTACCGAGGGTTTTTAGCATAACCTCAGGAATGTTTTCGGTGTAGGTATATAAGCTTCATTGTGCATTTTCCCATACTACTTTGTGCTTGAAATGTTTTCATGGCAAACATTTTTAGCAAAAAAGAAAAATGCAAGGAAGTGTTTATACTGAAGCTTGTGTATTAAACACATTTCTAAAGTTAATATCAAAAACCTCAGTAGGTAATGTTATCATCAGTGCGGCGCAACAATCAATCGTAAAAACGGCTATTGCCCGACTTATGCGATTCTTGTCACGCAAGTTCCTGCAGGGGACTATTTTAGCCCACCTCGCGTTATTTTGCAATATCTCTTGAACGGGAATATCGTCACCTAACTTTCAGTACCTTCTCTCGCATCGATTCCACGCATGTTGGCAAAAGGGAAATATAAGGCTGTACTCAACCGTTAATGACGTCGGAGTGACGTCATGATCTGATTTTGTTGTTGACAAATAAAGGTGCGTGAAACGCTGTCAAAGGCCGAATTTTTAAGTAAACTATATTGTGTTATATCAAATACCACAGAATAAACACGTTTGTCAAACTACTAACTCTAATTTTCAAAAATGGCAAAAGTTCAACTTTAAAGAAAATATAAGTATATGTTGTATTATTAAACAAAACTGTAAAAACCGAAGTATATGTGATTGACACGTATTCGGTGAATATCTGTACCAAATTTGTTTATTTCTATTTATTTTGTCTCACCAATGGACATGTTTGCCCTTTTCTTCACCTCCTTTCGGGGTCGTGTTAACGAGGCCTTCCCCCAGGGACCTCACCGGGTCGGGTGAGAAATCAACGCCGGTGACACGGTGGGGGTAGAACCCATGGTCGGTGCGGTCTCGGCACCGAAGGCCAGCGGCTTACCAGTGGACCACCCCGGTCACCTTTTTCATTTTGTTGTTATAAATTTAGTTCGAACCCTTTGAAGAGACGGATTTGGGAGGTCAGAAGTCGGAACCCGCGCAAAGCAGAGCTTGTTGCGCAGGTCCTGACATCTACCGTCCTAACGGGAAATTACATGTAGTCGGTGGATTTTAGATACGAAAGTTTAACGTGCCCACATAGCCGTACACGGCTCCGCTCCGCTCACAGACATCAGCTGGCCTGACTACTGAGTGCGGCCGCTACCATCAACCGCAGGCCATCCCAGTCTGGTGCAAATGGCGAACGCCGAAGCGACTAACCCTGGTGGGTCAGAAGCCCTCACTACCTGGTGGGTCAGAAGCCCAACGCTCTCCCAACTGAGCTACCCTGGCGGGGAAAGTCTCATTTAAAGGGCATTATCCTAAGTCGATATCTTGAAAAATGACTGACAACTTCGCAATGGCAAACATCGACCACTTTTCAATGCATTACCATGTAGGTATGCAAACCGAATTTCACTGTTTTGCCTTTTTCTTCTATTTCTTTGCGACAAACAATGTTCGAAGGTATTGTTTGCGTTATAGACAACATAAGAACAAGATAAACATGTGTTGCAACGCCTAATGACCGTAATATTAAGTTTGACCTGGTGACCTCGGATGACCTTGACCTGGTAAACGGTCATTAAGAGCTTGGAATGGTACTTTTAAGTATCAGACACACGAATCATATCGATTTATCTACTTATTATTCTTTAAATATTGCAATTTTGCGCGACAAAGCCATCCGTCAAATTGTTGATGACACGACAAACGCCGATGACGCCACGTGACCTGTGACGTGACGTCATCTTTGACTCTGGGGTTATTAAAATGGAGTTTCTGTCGATGAAATTGTGCGGGCTATCGAATGAGGTTTGAATTTTGACGATCGGCTCACTAGTTTCGAAGATCAGGGGGGACGGGCTAACAAAGGTAAACCCCCGCTCCCAGTAGGTTTTGTTATGACATATACCCCAGTAAGGCGCGGGTTTATTTGAATGATAGGAGTATTTACTTTCTTAAAAATATCGTTTTTAACAAAAAGGATAAATGCCCGGTCTAATACCACTTTTAGGGATGTTCATTATTCAAAGCAACAAAAAAGAGAGGACATTCAACGGATATAACACAATGATAAACGCATTTGTTATATTAAATGGGCATTGTGTTACCGTCATAAGCATAAGTTGCGTTTCCTAAGCCTTAATCATATGAAGATTGTGATATTGATAGGGTGGCATGATGCGAAAACACGGTATGAAAACAAGCAACATACGTCTTCTATTACCCTGCAACATACCATTACCAATTCAAAACAAGTGTCTATCGTGAATATTGTAGGGCATAAGCGTCATATAGGATACAACTTCATTGATGTTAATGTACTCTACAGACTACATTGACATGGACTGCTCTTTGAGTTGGAAGTAGGAGACCCTGACACAAGAAGATTCAAAGCCTACGGCTACCCGTATTTGCATTTCAATGTCTGTCTAAGTCGCTGTCAGCAGCTCCACCCCGCACTACAAAGGACGCCGCGACACCCACTGACGTCACAGACGCCGAGACATCGACTTTCCTGCTGTATATATATCAGCATCGCTCGACTCTGCTTTACGGGACCTCCGAGATTAACATTTGACTGAAGAGGTGGCACGGCTGCGATCCTCTCCTGGCTGCCGCCTGGTGGGCGCCTCCTGAACTGAAGGTTGGGCCTGCCGCCACCAGGGTGCCGGCGTCACTGCGTACGAGGCTTGCCACTTCTGCGGGCAGCGCGTGTTTATGGTCGATCGGATGGTCGCCGAAAAGAAGTTCTTCCACCCGAGATGCTTCCGTTGCGAATACTGCAGCGTGACACTCAAACCAGGTAAGGTGTTATATAAGCGTGCCGTAAATTGTTTCCTGAACGCTCACATTGACATAACAAACGGTCATCTCCTCATATTAATTTATTGATGACCAAGACTCGTTTCGTAAAGGTACTTCATCAGTTGGTCATTTAAAATATCCATCTGATAATCAAACTTCATAAAATACGTCTTGGTCATCAAAACATTAACTCGAGTTAACAGTACATTACTTTCGAATTATGTATTCATCAATTAATCCCTCAATGCATTAATTTCAGAATTTGACTGTAAATTACTTTTGAATTATTTATTCATCAATTAATCCTAAGCGTATATGGATGAACGATAGTTAGAATTGAAGTGTATCTATTGAATTCCATGACATATATTGTTCGAAAGTGTTATCGATATGTACTTGCTACTCTCGGTACGGGCTTAAGTGTGCTACGCCAGGCCATCATATGTTCATTTATCACTGTAGATGCGTGTTGTTTTGCGATCATCTTGTACCCTGTGGTTGCCTTCTAGATTTTTGTTTTTCTTTCTTTTATGATGTGCCGACCCACCGCCAGGAAACTACGAGTACGATTCCGATTCTGGCCGCTTCTTCTGCTTGCCGCACTACGGCCTGCACTCGCTGGTCAAATACAAATACCAGAGAAACGAGCCGACCACCACGGTGCCGCCGTGCCCCTCCCCGGTCACAGAGGTGAGACCCACGACCCCCAATCCCCGACACCCCCGTCAGGTCACCAGTCCGGGAGGGAGGCACAGTCGCGCTGAGTCCGTGTTCGTTGCGTTTGTTCAATACTTTCGGCGTTGTTATATGTATGTATTGCAACGCTAGGGGTGATCTAATTCTGCAAATTTGTTTGTCGACTTTTTATTTCATTTCATACATCAAACCAAATTGACCAAATGTGTATTGATCTGTCGTGAATAATGTAGTTGTTCGTTGCCTTGGTGCGTGACAAGCTCGGTTGAGTTCTAAATACGTTTGACCTGAGTTACTCACGCCTGGCCACTGTGTGCTGTGACCGCCTTCTGTGGGTGCGCCTGGCCACTGTGCTGTGACGGCGTCTGTGGGTGCGCCTGGCCACTGTGCTGTGACGGGCGTCTGTGTCGGTCTGCCTGCAGCAGATGAGGTCCCACCTGTCTCTCCGCGGCGTGACCCCGGAGCGGGCCGAGTTCGAGAACAGCGTGTGTGACCCGATGTCCGAGGAGGAACTGCTCTCGGAGATCGACGAGGACGAGTGGACCGACCGCAACTTCCTGACCACGGAGGAGGTGCTCAGTGGCGCCGACTGCAGGTCAGAGGACCGTCCCACTGATACCAGGATCACTATGGGGCACGTGATGACAGCAGGTGTCTGAAATAGCTGGGTCTGGTCCGAAATAATGGAGCTTGAGAAGTCAGCACTGGCAGTCGCTGGTTTGATCAGTGATCGTGTGTTGTGCCGGTCTGGAGTCGGTGTAATGTTGTGTGGTCTTTTCAATCAGCCAAGTCTTCTGAACCGTCCTTGTCTTGTTGTCGCTGTTCTGAACTGTTACTGTTGTCGCTGCACGCTGTCGCTGAACGGTGTCTTGTTGTCACCCTGGTAAGCCTGTACCGTGCGTTTTGGCGTCCCATGTCCATTTAGACTTTCTGAGCTCTCTGTTCGGTGTCCCATGCGGTCTGCAGTCACAGCCACCCTCCCTTGAGTGTGAACCGAACCCTCCTCCCTGACAGAACCATGTGTGCCGACAGTGACAGCAACTCTTCTCTGAGTGTGAACCGCGGACCCACCTCCCTGACCGAGCCCTGTGTGCCGGCAGTGACAGCAACTCTGCCCTGAGTATGAACCGCGGACCCACCTCCCTGACCGAGCCCTGTGTGCCGGCAGTGACAGCGACTCGTGCTCGCCCGAATCGGACCAGTTTGAGCCGGCGCTCGATGAAGAGGAGGTGCTGAGGCTGGCGGAGCGCTGGCGGCGGATGCACGGCCAGCCGGAGCCGGAGCCCGAGCCGGACCCGGAGCCGGACTCGGACCTCTACGAGTCGGACGGCGTAGACCGCGCGAGTGACGGTACTCAACTCATGCTGCGCCCGCGAGTGATGATCGAGTCTAGAACTGATATTCATGCTGTAGAATGCCACACAAAATTAACCTCAAATGTATAGCGTTTTCGTAGTTTTCGTTCTCTGAGATTTTCCAACATTTATCTGGATTGTTTTCTCATGCTCCTGTCAGTATGGCAAGGAAGTGTATCATCTTCCATGAGTGGTCGCTTCCCGTACTCTTGCTTGAGAGGTCCTGAGTTTGAACGCTAGCCTCGGTATCGACCTCAATCGAACTTAGCGGCTGTCCGTGCGCTACGGGGCTGAGAAGGAATGTGTTGTATGCGCCTTTTGGACAGTTCAGCTGACAATAGCGATTTGCGAAACAGCTTCCTCCATCTCTCGTATAACCAGCTTCCTCCATCTCCCGTAATAAGTCAGCTATTAATCGCTGCTTTCAGAAAGCCTTCGCCTATGCAATAGCTTGACTTGAGAGCTATGCAAACTACATATTGCTCAGCGCCTGACATCTTATCTCTGTCACCGCTCACACGTGTTGTCTGTACAGCCTCTGACACTGTCCACACGTGTTGTTTGTACAGCCTCTGACACTGTTCACACCTGCTGTCTGTACAGCCTCTGACACTGTTCACACCTGTTGTCTGTACAGCCTCTGACACGGCGCGGTACTCGGAGACGGAGGAGGAGGTGTCGGCCCGGCTGCAGCGGAGGACCGATGACGGTCTGACGCAGCACGTCCTGCAGTCGGGCACCTCCGGCAGACGGTCCGGCCCCCACGGTGGAGCTCAGGTGGGACACCACGCCAACCTCGCGTCCAAGCAGCGATACATGGCTCTAGGTCGAGGCCTCTTAATAAACGCCGCTGTTGTGTCATTTTATCGCCTGTATGTGTTACGTGGCCTTACTTAAGTGTGTTTTGCGGCCGTTTGTGTATTTACCTGGACGATTTAGGTTGGCGAGTGCGTTTTGTTAGTTTTTGCATTTGTTGGACCGTGCAACAACAATCCTTTCAGAAAGGAATCTTTAGCATTCATGATGTGTGTTTTTTATATATAATCATAACGTAAGTTCTAATTATTGAAATTGATGCATTCCGGGTATATTTTTTTAATTTAATTATTTCTTTATAATTCTATAATTATACGCAAAGGCCAAAGGCGGCATATTTTTACAAACCCATGCTTCGACCCCAACGGTTAAACGATAACAACCACTACTTTTCAATTTGTCTTGACAACGAAAAAAACATTAATCATTTTCATGCGATTCTAGATACTAATATTGACAATCAAACGCTTTTCGTACGAGTCAGGTCTGATCTTTTCACTACCTGCTGTATCATTAATAACCATGATCGTTTTTTGGAATTCGGAGCCTTGAGCAACCTTCCCTTTACAGTGACTGTCATATCATCACACGCTTCCGTTTAACTCTTCCGCGCTGCTTTCATTGTCTGTTTAGTTTCATGTTAAATTACAAACATTGCTTCATAACACGTGCCACCATAAAACAACATAGTTGCGTTTGTGTCCTTAAAAGCAGCTGCAAACTTGAAGTCCTCCTCCCTGACCCCTGCCTTTCCCAGCTCTGTTGAGCCACGATTCGGCTGCTGAGAATCGCCGATGGTGGCAAGTGGCATGCCTTTGTTTCCGCACGCTGCCTCCCTTTGCCAGTCGCATGACAATTTTGACCTTCTTTGTCGTTTTTATTTCTTAAAAGGAATGACTGATTTTGTGTGTTTGTATTTGTTGTTTTTTGCTTTGCTTCTTAGTCTGCTTTGACTGCAATGTTCGTTCGCTCGTCCGGCTTGGTGTGCGCATTAAAAAAGTGTATTAGTCACTCTTAGCATGATCTATTACTTTTTCAATTTGAAATGTCATTTTAGCGTGAATACTGTGGTGGAGAGCGTGTCACGTGACACTGGGAAATGTCTTAGCACCAAGACAGTTGGAGCGAAAATTCGTACACGGCCGCAGCAGGTTATGTTGAGATATTATCATGCAACTGAAAGGCTATGTTCCATAGCGACACATGTTCATCTGTACCTGATTATGATCAAATCTCGTCATGGTCTCTTGAAGTGATCATGGTCTGCTCAACAAACTCAAAGTATTTTATGAAACCTTCCAGTTATTTTACGCTGAAAACATGCAAAAAATGAATTTGATTGTTGGGTTGCACGATGAATAAATTGTTAGGCTCTTCCAATGATAAACGTTTGTCGTAGACTCGACGCTACGCATGTCGTCCATGACGAACGTTAACCATTGGACTCGACCATGAATATGTATATTGAGCATGAACTTATGATTTCATATGTCAGCATATCGTTGAGACTTGGGATTTAAGCGGCACCAGTCTGGAGTGAATATAACAGTCCCCGACAATGTTTCGGGAAAGACTATCATGATGGCCTAGTAGAGTTGAAAAAAACAAACCTATGGTCAACAGCCGATATTGATCTGAAGGCCCAAACAGGGTCATATGGAAGCATGTCCAATTCCATTGTTCACTAATAACTTATCCAAACTTTCAAACCTGCATTCATTTTTTCCATTTATTCTCTCTGAGTACTCATTATTTCTATCGCAGCGGGTGTTTGCTCTCGGACTGATTTAATCATATGTTTTTCCAAGGTGCCACTTAATTTTTACGTTTGGCAATCGCAAGGCTCAATCGCACGAATCTATTATGCTTCTATAGCCCTGATTAAGGAATGTTGTGGCGATATTCGGCCTTCTGGTGTGGATTGTGGATGACCTCAGTTCGCATGCTCTACGGTAGTCAGCCTTGCACGATTCGTCTGGAGTTTGATGTCACAATTAGAGTAAAGTGCGCTATGCTAATGTTTAGTGATAGCATGCTTGGAACACGAATTATGTAATATGTATATCTAAATGTGTTTAAAATAACTATTTCCGTCCTATGATACATTAGGGACCAGGCACAACAATCATATTTGGAAGTACGTATGTACGTTTGAGATAGTAGGCAAACCATTGATCTTCTGTGAGACGGTGCTCATGTCAATCCTTGCGAACATTTCTACTGTTTGTTTTTACAGACGCAAACATGACTTGAGTGATCATGGCGTGAAACCGATCCGTACTGAGCACTGGACACCGGCAAACACCGGGGAAATGCTGTCGTCCCCGTGCCTCTGACGTCTGTAGCATGTGTTTGCTTGGCTCAGCCCAGCATACCCTCGTCTCACTAAATCTATGTCTCCGCGCCTCTGAACCTGTCTCTCTGGTGGCAGGTTGGCGGGTCGGAGGAGCGGAGTGGCCGATCTCCAGCGGGAGAGTCCTCGGCCTCGTCTGAGCCGGAGGAGGCGCAGCGGCAGCCATCCCCGCCGCCGCCGCCGCCGCCGCCGCCGCCGCCGCAGATCGTCGTGCAGGACGCTGACGGCCTCTCGCAGCCGGACTCCGGACTCCCCGGACTGCGCCCGGACTCCGGGCTCCTCCCCGGATTGCGACCGGAGCCGATCGGTGCCGAGCGGGACTCGTCCTGCTCCGGCTCCGGGGAGCAGCCGCCGAGCCAGGAGGGCAGAGCCGGAGGCGCCAGCAGAGGAGGCAACAAGGGAAAGGAGCACGGTAAATCGCCACGGAAGCAGATAGTCAAAAAGCTTGGGTCGATTCCGGTCCCGAAGAAGCCGGTTGCATCACTGATCAGCAGTAGCAGGGATATAGCGAAGTCCGTTGCCGCTCAGACTGTGAGTACCGCGCGGGTGAGTGTCAGTACCCTGGTGCAGCCGCGGCCAAACAAGACCACGTCCTCCCCAGCGGACGACGTCGTAGTTAGGCCGAGCCGAGACCTGAAACGAAACTCTCAGCGACCTCGGCCGGCGGCGGGGGAGTCGGCCGCCTGGCGGAACTCAACGGAACTAAAGCGTCAGTCGCTGGCTGGCCCACCGCCGTCCGCGCCCGTGGGCTCGGCCCCGGCACGCTCCCGCTCGGCCGCTGATCTCGGCTCCCGGACCAGCAGCGTCTCGAGCCGGTCCAGTCAGGGGCTGCAGGCGGGCCGGGCCGCGGCGGTGGAGGGGGCACGGAAACCGGCTGCCGTCCGACAGACCCCAGCTGCTGAGGCGCGCCCTGCGGCCGGCCGAACACCGCCCCGACCGCAGCCCGCCCCGCGAGCAGCGGCCACTAACGGGGCGCAGCGGCCGGTGCCCGCGATCCGCACCTCCATACCGAGGAGGAAGGCCTCGGCACCGGCCAGACTCACGCCGGAGAAAGCCGAGCCCGGGGCGGAGGCGAAGACGGAGGCGGGGAAGATGGGTAAGACGGCGCCGATCCGACGCGGGAGTGGGGGTAATCGCGTCGCGGCTATCGCCGCCCGAGACCGCGTCCGGCGGCAGGTCAGGGAGAACCTGCTCAAGCAACGCCTGGCGCGCAAGGCCAGAGAAGAGGCCAACAAGTCGAACGGCAGGACATCAGCTGACGGGAAGCAAAATGGAGGGCCACGCCGCCACGGGGAAGGGGCGGAAACGAAAGCAGTGCCGCAATGTTCTGGTGATGCTGTGGATCAGGCGTCAGCCGGAGTCGGAGAGGGGGCTGAGGTATCGACAGAAAAGTGGGAGGGGGAGGACAGGCGACACGACAGAAGAACGTCAGAGAGGGAGGAGAACGCAGCCATGTCAGGCTCCAGCGCGGGACGGGACGCGCACTCACCGAATGCCAGAAGAAAGAGTGGCGAGCATTTGTCATCGAGTCCAGATAAACTGTCGTCGAGTGCTGAAGGGGAGAGCGCGAGCGAGACAGTGTCGGGCTGCGAAACGGGCGTCGAAGTGCGTCTGCCGGGTCCCGAGGATGGGGATGTGCGCATGCACGCTAGTTCAGAAGAAGATGACTCAAGTTTTGAACGAGACGCCATGAGAAATACTGAGTCCGGTGGTCATGTTAGTTCTGGAGAGAGTGATCATGGCTTGCGAGCGGCAAGGAAGTCGCGATTCTCAAGTGACTCCGATAGAAATTCGCCGGAAACCATTCCTAGAAACGTTGGTGAATTACGTGAACAAGCCTATTGCATGGAAAACGAAGCAGATGATATACATCTATCCCTCCTTGGGGCGGAAGAGCTTATTGATGACGCAGATCTTGACCAGCGATGGCAACAGATGCTGGATGACGACGAGCTGATGGAAAGTGAAGATTTCGACGTCAAGCTCGATGCCAAGCTCGACGTCAAGCTCGACGCAAAGCTCGACGTCAAGCTCGACGCCAAGCTTGATGCCAAGCTCGACGCCAGCGTTGACTTCTCTTCGAAGGCCGAGGTATCTCAGCCGTCTAGGGATTCAGACGAATACCATCCTCCAGATGACTCGGCAAGCGATGACGATGGCCCACCTGCCTTGCCATCCAGTGTCCAACCTGATACTCAATTCGAACAACCAGAGGCTAGAGAGGAAGGCGACACATTTATAGAGTTCGACGCTCTCTTGAACGATGTGGATGTGACAAATCTGGAGCGTGGCTTTGATGATATATGTGATCAGACAGTGTCAGATGAGGAGCTATCTTCAGAAGAAGAAGAGAGCTCTAACTGTGTCGATCTCACAGTCACGGAAGCTGCTGATAGCGATAAACAACACACTGATGATGAGGTGTGCTGGACTGCCTTGGGAAGCACACGTAAACCAGGTGCCCAGGAGCACTACTCTTCCCATTCCGCCAGCGATGCTCTCTCGGATGCATCGGACGACCACTATGAGGCTCACAGAAACGAACGCCTCTACAAACGGCCATCCACCGAGCGCTCGCGTGATTCCCACTCGCCCGAGCCTGGCCTGTCGTACGAACAGGCTGAGGACGCCGCCTGGGTGACAGCCGATTCACACACTCTGGACACCAGAGCTGACTCCGAGTCGGGCGGGGAGGAGCCGGCCTGGCAGACGGCGGAGTCTGCTGCCCTGGACACCGTCTCTGCGGGGGACCAGACGGCGGAGTCTGCTGCCCTGGACACCGGCTCTGCGGGGGACCGCACGGGAGAGTCTGCGGCCCTGGACAGTAACTCTCTGGCGGATCAGACTGCCGAGTATCCCGCCCTGGACACCAGCTCTCTGGCGGACCGTGTGGTGGAGGACGCGACACCGCCGCCGGTCCTTGCCCACTCTGAGGACTCGGCGTCTGAGGAGGAGCGGCAGCAGTCAGCGGGGAAGTCCACCAGTGGCCTCCACGAGGAGGAGGATTCCTCATCGGACCAGGAGGAACGTGTCACAAGGCGAGCGGAAATCTCGGGACAAGGGGGCGTCATTGACCAGCACTTGTCTGTGGAATCGCCCCGGTTCCAACTGGATGAGAGTTTCATCACATTCCGTCGCCGTCGGCCCTCCTCACCACCGAATCGAGTCGCCTCACCACCGACTCGAGTCGCCTCGCCGCCGACTCGAGTCGCCTCGCCGCCGGGCCGAGTCGCCTCTCCGCCGACTCGAGTCGCCTCGTCGCCGGGTCGAGTCGCCTCGCCGTCGGGCCGAGTCGCCTCGCCGCCGACTCGAGTCGCCTCGCCTCCGGGCCGAGTCGCCTCACCACCGACTCGAGTCGCCTCACCACCGACTCGAGTCACCTCGCCTCCGGGCCGCGTCGCCTCACCGCCGACTCAAGTCGCCTCGCCGCCGACTCGAGTCGCCTCG
>JARBER010222042.1:0-13604 GCA_030265075.1 Balanus glandula | reverse complement strand
CCAACCTGGCCGCTTTACCCGATACTTCTCCCTATTCATATTTTTGGCCACTATTCAAAACTTTTCCCAAAATGTGCATCAGTCTGGGATACTCCAGTAATTGAGCTAAAACATTGGGTATATCGCGTGCTTTTTTCGAAAAAGTACCGTTCACCCAGCTTTCAACTCATAATAATCCGACTATAGCAGATGCAGCTGGCTTTCTCCAGTCCTATAAATCTACTGCCAGAAACGTCGTGACATGTATAACAAAAATAGTAGCATTTCGTTGTCCACGGTGATCCGAGGCGGTCGTTGTTCTGTGCCCAGTACTGTGATGCACGCAGCTGAAGGCTCGACGCCTCAGCCAATCATCGAAGCGCTTCGCTGCTAGCGACTGCGGCGTCAGCGTAGATCCGAACACGATCTTCCGAGTTCAGAGAGATGCTCTTTGCGTCCAAAGCAACCTCAAGCTAGGTGCAGACCGAGGCCTCCCAGCGATACAAGTCACATTGCGCTGAGGTCACTGCAGTGACCTTCGAGCCACAGGTCACGGACCACTGACAGGGTCGCAGGTTATCACGCTGGAAAGTCAGTTGCCCTCGATGATGGCCACCAGTGCCTTCTTGTAGTCGCCGGACGTCTCGCTCTGGAAGGCAGAGTTAAAGAAACATGTCAGCCTCATCGCTCGTCGCATCGACAGTCTGTAATCATCTCCGGCAAGGACAGGCGACAGCACATCTTGCCGAGTACCTCTTAGCCAGGGGCGTAGCTTATCCAGACAAGTTGGAGGGGCTGAACAGGATAAAAATTGCTTTTAAAGTTCCGTCAAAATCCACAAATTATATATTTATCTCCGGATTTGGCCCACTTTCACAGGAACGTTGGAGGGGCTGAAGCCCCAGTTGGAGGGGCTGAAGCCCCCTCAACTGAATACCAAACTACACCCATGCTCTTAGCAATTTATAGAAGTTAGCATTTACACGCACCGACTGAAAACGAACGGGTTGAGATATGATCCACGTCAAATTGTACATACAAATTGCATTCCTGCAACGGGAAGCGAAAGAGGGGGGGGTGGGCAGGCAATCAATTCCCTTTCAATAAGTTGGGAGGGCGAGTACTGTTTTGCAACCCCATACATTTTCAAAAGGGCGTAAAAGATAGACTAAGGACCTTGAAGGTCTCCTTGGTTAGCCTGAATGATCCTTGCTCTGTCTTCGGTTGTCCTGAAGTCAGATCGCTAGGGAGAGCTCTTTCGAAGGAGCCTTTGATATACCTGTGGGATCCTTCGATCTTCCTGAGGGGCTTTTGATCTACCTGAGGGAGCCTTCAATCTACCTGAGGGAGCCTTCGATCTACCTGAGGGAGCCTTCGATCTACCTGAGGGAGCCTTCGATCTACCTGAGGGAGCCTTCGATCTACCTGAGGGGGCCTTCGATCTACCTGAGGGAGCCTTTGACCGTCCTCAAGGAACTTCGACCTTTGTCTCTTGTTTACCCCAGATAGTAAACTTCACAGGCTGACCTTGATCCCTAAGGCTAAAAGAAGGCCGCTCAGATCGATTAAATGGCTTGTCAGCTTGTCTCTCAGCCTGTTAGTCCGACCTGAGGTTCCTTCGGACCAGCCCAGGTCCCTCTCAGACCAACTCAGGTCCCTCTCAGAACAACTCAGGTCCCTCTCAGACCGCTTTGTCCTCTCAGGCCAGCAGAAGCCTTTCAGATCCGACAGGGGCGCTTTCCTGCCTGTCATGGGCCCACGTAGGCCGGTTCTCTCTCAGTCCGAAGGACCTCCTGGCGAAAACCTTCAAATCGGCTCTTGCCTTCCTGGTAAAGGTCTTAAAATCGGCTATTGCTCTCTCAGGGGGCCTAGCAGTGTTCACGTCAAAGAGGCCCCTCTCTGACTGACCAAGGCCCTTTTCAATCTCCGGAGGGTCCTCATTATCGGATAGTTCGTTCACTCTGCTTTTTTGCGATCTTCTGAGGAGCTCAATCCAACAAACATATCACCAAGAATGGTCAGAAACTAGCGGAGTCTATTGCACTACGTTATATCCACCTAACACGCTAAACATTCCGCACAAGTCCACTGATCCGAACACGGGCCCTTACAGACTAAACACACCGCACAAAATCCCCAGCCCAAACACCGGCGCTTCACTCACCGCCACGGCCTTCTCCAACGTCTTGCCGTAGAGTTTGAGGAACTCCTGTTTGATGTTGGCCAGGTCGTACTCGGCGCGACAGACGATGAGCCGGATCAGGTCGTCGTCGCGGGTGCCCATCCCCTTCATGGTGTCGTGCAGACGCTCGGCGAAGTAGGCCGTGCGGTTCAGCGAGCTTTTCACTGTGGGGAGACGAGTCACGTGATGATGAGGAGCCGATCGGTGATTGGCTATCAACAGGCAGCGGCGATCAGCAATCAGCTGTTAGTCGTCAATCAAAAATATGAAGTCCGGCCAGTAGTGTGTAAACTCCGGCTCGCTCTTGACCCCCGAATCCGTCCCTGACAGCAACTTCCTTCACACCGACCCTGGATCCGTCCCTGCGGCTGCCGTGACAGCATTCACACCGACCCTGGATCCGCCCCTGCCGTGACCCCTCCCTCACCGACCCTGGATCCGCCCCTGACAGCGACCCCCTCTCACCGACCCTGGATCCGCCCCTGCCGTGACCCCCCTCACACCGACCCTGGATCCGCCCCTGCCGTGACCTCTCACCGATGGCCAGCAGCGCCTGCCGGTAGTCGCCGCTCGTCTCCGACTCGATGGCCTTGATGAGGCCCTTCTTGGAGAGCTTCTCGTACTCTGCCATGACGGCCTGCAGCTGGCCGGGGTTCTGCGTGACCAGGATCACGTTGAACGTCTCCTCGTCAGTGCCCACCTTCTTCTCACCTGGCGGACACAGCAACGGGTGAGCGGATGTGGTGCTCACTGTGGGGATTAGTTCAATCGAGGTGATTGGTTAACAGCTCGAGTTGAACTTCGTGATGAGCAATGCCATTGTATTCAATACAATGTTTCTGAACATAGTCCAGATTTGAATATAAGCATATTATTACTTGCGAGTAAAGTAGCCAATAAAACATACCTTAACAAATTAATATTCAAGAGGATATTGATTTGTTTGCCTATTTGGGCCATAATGCCTACTATATTCGAGATTTAAGAATTATTGCTAATTAAATGGCAGAAAGAAGTGTCCCGAGCTATCCTGACCGAACATTGCCCATTGACAACACCTGTGCAAGATGACAATGCGGATGACTGCTACGCTTAATCTCTCGCTATGGTCTGTAACTTGATCGCATGTGTTCGCATGCGAAGCCGTGATTCTCGTTTAAGCTTTGCGGTACAACATAATTTCAGGGGTTAACTACTAGTGCCATCTAGTGACGAATACCTAATTCAAGCTATGCGGTGCAGCGTAACTTCAGGCGTTTACTACTAGTGCCATCTAGGGACAAGACTAGGTACAATTGGGTATCTGTGTTGCTCTGCTGTCTAAAACAAAAGTCCCCAGCGCAAGGAAGTTCTCGCAGGCTTTGAGTTCAGTAGGTGGGAGAATCCATGTGTTTAGAGGTAGCCAGGTATAAAACACTCCCAAAGAGCTCATGTAAAAAGCCTGCTACGCTGGTCATGGGACACTTGACTGTCTTACCGGCCTTATAAAGCGCATGCGCCTGGTTGGCTGCCTTGGCCTGGTCCACTTGACCCGACTCGTCCCGGTTCGCCTGCCGAGGTCAGCAGAAGTCAGCAGAGGTCAGCATTGGTCAGCATTGGTCAGCAGAGGTCAGCATTGGTCAGGAGAGATCGTCAGAGTTCAGCAGAGGTTAGAAGAGGTCACCAGTAGCCATTTCAAGTCATAAGTGGTTGGACAATCTCTAATTATAAGGATTTGATTTGAGCAAGTCAAAAGAAAACAATAATTGTGTAATATAATATTGTATGTATTACAACATAATGCATATATTATGTGTATATATTGCGCGAGAAACGAAATCTACTTCTCATTACGGAAGTGACAGTATGCACCAGCATACACGCAAACCCAAAACCGGACAAGCCAGGACGTAAGTCATAATACTGAACTGAGATTAAGACATGTAAGACACACTGTTATCCAAGTAAGATTAGTTGTGTAACTAAGTACAGGAGTTCACTGCAAACATGCACCATACAACCATCCACCCTTGCTGTTTAGGATAGTTAGAGATGCTCTGAAGGTTCAGCGCGAAAAGACGATGATGTAATGTGATGGCCCAGCATTAGAATAAGCAGCAGCAGTGTAACACGAAAACCTCTGAAGTGGTCTGAAAGGATTGCACAGGAGAGGTGGAACTACCGGAGAATCATATTCCCTATATTTTAGTCTACTTCTTGCGATATCGCTTTTCTATTGCCTGATGCGCATGCATATTACTTTATTTTTGTTCGAAGTACATTTCCTCTTCCTCCAATTTAATGCAAAATAAGGAGGATAAGCTGACTGTTGCCGAAAGCTTAGATGACGGTCCGTTGAGGGAGGTCGAGATTCGGAATTACAACTTATTTTCCACTATCCGGCGTTTTCAAGTCAGGATTCAAACATGTTCACTTGCCCAAACAAATGTCATCTCAAAATATTCTGTAACAACGAACGAACGTACGAACGATCGAACGAATGAGCGTACAAACGAATAAACGAACGGACCAACGAATAAACGAATGAATACATCAATGATAACCGTGATAAAAACGAATGCATAACTGCATGCTTGCCTGCTGGTGCCGCCCAGGCGACATACCTGTAGGATGGCGGTGAGGAGGCGTTTGAAGTGAGCGCTGGACTCTGAGCGGACCGACTGCTCCAGAGACCTCCCATACACTGCAGGTGAGAGCGGGACAGCCGGTGTGAGCAGCGAAAGAGCGGCGCATGCACTGCGACCCGCGACCCGCCTGGTAGAGGTCAGAGGTCAGAGGTCAGAGGTCAGAGGTCAGAGGCCATATGTCAGAGGTCAGAGGTCAGAGGTTAGGAGTCAGAGGTCAGAGGTCAGAGGTCAGAGGTCAGAGGTCAGGGATCAGAGGTCAGAGGCCAGAGGTCAGAGGTCAGAGGTCAGAGGTTAGAGGTCAGAGGTTAGAGGTCAGAGGTTAGAGGTCAGAGGTTAGAGGTCAGGGGTCAGAGGTTAGAGGTTAGAGGTCAGAGGTCAGAGGTCAGAGTTCAGAGGTCAGAGTTCAGATGTCAGACGTCAGAGGTCAGACGTCAGAAGCCAGAGGTCAGAGGTCAGAGGTCAGGGGTCAGATGTCAGGGGTCAGAAGTCAGAAGCCAGGAGTCAGATGTCAGAGGTCAGAGGTCAGAGGTCAGAGGTCAGAGGTCAGATGTCAGAGGTCAGAGGTCAGAGGTCAGAGGTCAAAGGTGAGATGTCAGAGGTCAGAGGTCAGATGTCAGAAGTCAGAAGCCAGGAGTCAGATGTGATGTCAGAGGTCAAAGGTCAAAGATCAGAGGTTAGTTGTCGGAGGTCCAAGGTCAAGTAGCAGGAAATTATGCATTAGCTCACAGTGCTTGCCATCGCATAAAAATGTGCTTACAGTTAGTTACTGTTCAATCCAGACAGAGTTCCGCTTATTTATACCTTGAAACGTTCATTGTATGGTTTATTTCAGCAGTCTTTTACCTGCTTATATGAAAAACTGTGATTGAGGGCTTGTATTGTGGACTAACATTAAAACATATTAGTAACTCGCCAGTTGTAGTATTTATCGTCTTGATCATAGGGAATGTCACACACTTGTAAAGGCAACACAATTGCCTAAACAAGAATGAAGAGGCTTAAAAAAATCATAATTAGTCATTCGATCACCAAATAGCTTCCGCCACATGCCCCCTCCCCCCTTCCACACACACACATACACACGGACTGAGTGAATCGATGGGACAGGACGAATACAAGTGTGCTCAGATTTATACTTGTAATCACACCGGTTATTGATTCAACTTGTTTTTGGAATGCTTCATTCAAGACTCCTTTGGCAACATAAATGTTCATATCACCGTTTCAATCATGGATACAATTGACAAAAAAAATCATTCAAAGAATCTAACATATTTTGATTATTTTTTATTTTGATCGTTTGAATTTGTTTAATTCAACCAGCATAGTGTGTACGCGTGTTCAGACTCATTCACAATTGATGACTAAAAATATTCAGTGGTGAATGGATTCTTTTTTGATTCAAGGGATTAATATTTAACGAATCCAATCGATAAAATGAGGTTGGAATTAATAACCAGGCTCCTTGCAATACATTTATAACAACTATAACGCAAACAGCAAATGCCTTTACAATCGTATAGGGCATGCGTTTGGAAATGTCAACAAAACCCTCGCACAATCATAACAAAATCCTTCGGCGCGAGAATATACTATAAGTGCAATTTGTGAACTGTTAGCTGAATCACGAATTCGTAAATAACAAATATGTTATATAATGTGCGGCTTGGTTTTCCGTGTTCTGGAAAGTTCAGAGGAAAGAGATGGTGGTGGTGATGTGATCAGCGGCATCAGTGTTTCCCTGTGACAAGTCCCTGTGACAAGAGAGCCAAACCTAACGCTATCTTCATACCCGTTTCCGTCGCCTTGCTGGAATCATAACAAAAAAAATCACAAACCAAGTGGAACACTCTATTTAATATACAAATTGAAGGCTGTATAACAGGCACGCCAATCCAGCTGATCCTCGCTCGTGACTATTCCAGGAACGCCTGTTTATTTGGAATCCCGGTGTTCTCGAGGGGCCGTATCGGCCATTGAGAAGGCCGGAGGTCTGCGACTCGTCTAAACAGGCCATACCGGCCGGCACGGGCGGTGGACCGCCGATTGGCTGGGACCGCCGCGGACCGGCTGATAAACAGTGGTCCGATCGACCGCTGTCCTGTGGACCGAGAGTCAGTCCACTGCGCCACTCCAGCCAGATAAGGACTTAGAACACGAGCGCGGCATCTAGGCGCCAACAGCTGTACTGGGGCTGGTTCGTGTATGCAGTTTCGTGCTTATGCAGCTCGTGCTCTGCTGACCACACGAGCTGCATAGGCGCAAAATCAGCATGCCAAGGCGTGTCTGACCACCGGCGAGATGCAAAACACTGGCAAGCACTGGCGAAAAGCAAAACAAACGCTGTTCTCTGACACTGTTATGACGTCAATCATATGCCGTACTAATGCTACGTATTGTTTCTGATCTATATTTCCTCGCTTGAGTGACATCTGTTCGGTCACCACTTTGACGCTTTGTTTAACTCATTGAACAAGGGATTATCGGAGTGTTTTTACGGTAAATACTTACATTGCGTTTGTGACCCGACTGAGATTGCAAATCATAACACCATTTGCAACCTTCTTCAAACCGTAAAACGAGTGACATAAGCGACATAAATCCGGTAGTACTTAACAAGCAGTACTAGAAAAAGACCTCCCAGTGCGTACTGACCACCCAAGCGGAACGGGTGTGTGTGACGTAATCAAAACCACATCACTAATTAGCCCGTGGAGACATGTTTATAAACATGAGTCACTATCAGTCGACTGGTGAGAGCTCCCCACTCCGCAGTTCACAGGTGTCTGCAGGCCCAAACAGAACTTCTTTAACAAAGCGAGCAGCGACATATGTTTATAGGAATCAAACTTATGGCTGTTAAATATGCGCCCATGGTTAATTACCGGAGATAATCCACATTCATGAGTAACAGATGTTTCTCAGCAGGGGCGGTTGCAGGTAACACCTGGAAAGATCGTAACAGCTCCCGGTGTCCTGCGAATGCGCATACAGGGTGTCTCATAATTAACCGGACTCTGCATTTGTATCCTATACATTCGTCGTGTTTTATAGAAAGAAAGCACGACGTTTCGTTTTCCTGTTTATTTCTCTACATGGTCATCCTTGTTAGCGGTACAGTCACGCATCCGCTGCGGCATTCCCGCCACCAGGTTATCTAGCACACTCGGCTGGATGTTCCGCCACGCCCTCCTCAGCTGCTTCACCAGCTCATCGGCGGTGGTGGCAGGTGTCATCTTGTTGACCTTGTCTTGCAGGATCTCCCAGATATTTTCGATTGGGTTGAGGTCCGGGCTGTTCCCTGGGCACACTCCTCTCCCCCAGAAGTCGAGGAGGTTCTCCCGACACCACTGCTGCGTCTTCTGAGCTGTGTACGGCGGAGCTCCATCCTGCATGAAGACGACCTGTCTGGTGTCGGCTATCAGCGAGCGCTGAAGAACCCCACCGTCCTGGGCCGTCCGGTTGATCGTGTCTAAACACTCCTTGGCGAGGATGCTCGCGCGGTAGCACTCGCCATTTACTTAAAATATGCAACTTAAAACGGACCCGCGAGGTGCAAAACATCATACAAAAGGAGTACGGTTAATTATGAGACACCCTGTAGGATGTGCACTGTGCAGCACCATTCAACATATGCGCAATGCACATGTTCCTAAGAAAACACAAACCATGTGTCGGGACGTAGATAGCTTCCGATTGCGAAATTAGAGAACTACGTATTTACACTGAGTGTTTAACTTATCTTATCGATATTTGCGATATTAGAGAACTACGTATTTACACTAAGTGGTTAACTTTCTTATCGATAATAGAAGCGACGGCGTTCGCGCTTATCGAACTTAGTCATCCTCACTACAAAAGCGTACTCGAATCTTAAGAACTGTCGCGAAGCTTTCGTATTGAGTTGTTTACGGGGTAGAATAAACATCCCACAGTCTATGGCTTATCGCGTTCGGATTAGTTGTAATAGACTACAGACTAGACTAGACAGACAAGACACACACGCGCGCGCTCACCAATTGTCCGAACATGTCCGCCAATTGCACGAACTACCTTGACACAAACCAGCCAGATACGATGGTGATCTAGCAACACTCAAACGAGATAGGACGCGGGTGTCGGCCCGGACTTCCTGCATTTTATTCTGTCGCCTAGATTGAACACATATCATCCGTTTGGGAAAGCTTCATCCTACTGCAACCCAGCTACAGTCAGCGGCCGGAGAGGATTTTATGGCATATTACCTATCCATGATATAGTGGTGTTGGTCAGCATTTTGGGAAGCATGTCACGCATGATGCAATGTGTTTCCGTCACGTTTTCAACTGACGGAAATTACCTTTGCGTAAATGGTTAAAATAAGGCTTCGAACAATACAATTGACCACCTTTATTACTAAGTGTGTGAACCATACATGTGATACATGGATTGCTTTAAGCTAAGTCTAAATGTCTTGGCTTTATGCAGTTTGTACATCAACAAGAAAACATGTTGTTATTTACCGGTGACGAGCCCCACATCGGAGAAAGCCCTCCTGTCTCTCGAAGGGACCTCTGCGCTGGTCGACCTTGACCTGCCGTGACCTCTGGACCGTGACCTGCGACCACGCTGCTGCGGCATGTCCACACACTCCTCCATCATCTCACACCAGTCTGCCGTCCGTCCGGCTTCTCACACCTCACTTCTCACTTCTCACTTCTCACCACTATCGCACCGCGTCACCCAATCGCGTCCACACCGCACCGTTAAGCCCGGTAAACCCGCGGTCCGGTAATCCGGTAAACCCACTGTCCGGTAATCCCGGCAAACCACGGCCAATATCACGCGAGGTCAGGTTCAGGTGCACCTTCCGCGCGGCGACGACGAGAACCGAGTCGGTCGAGCGCCCCTCCACCGACTGCGGAGGGCAGCTCGGGAGTCGGGACTGCGCCAGAGCCGGCAGCTAAAAATACAGGCCCCGTGTGTAGGCACCGGCACAGAGTTGGCCCGGGACGCGACCCGGCGCCTCTGACCTATCAGGGAGACCGGGCTCCGATCTAATGGGCTCGGAGGGGAAAGGAGGAGGAGGGAGGGGGAGAGAGGGAGGGAGGGGAGAGAGGGAGGGAGGGAGGGGAGGGAGAGGGGTCTCCTCACAGCGAGGTTCTGTTCTGAGGTAATGTCAGGCTCCGGTTCCGTTTCTGTTGGCCAGGGTGGCGCAGGCCAGACCAGCCGTCAGTTGACATTTAACAACACTGACTTCATCAGAGTGTGTCCGGTTTGACAAGTTTTTGCAGTCACTGCTCCCTGTAGTAGCGAATTACCTGGTACCAAACATAAAGGTCTATACAATGTCAGCCTATAAGCCTATTCGCGCATGAGGTACATTATCTTTTTTCTTTTTTTTAACACAAATATGGTAATATTTATTTCGACCCGGTCATCATCATGTATTCCTACGACCTCTAACTCTACAATGTTATTTTAGAGGTAACGACAAAAAAAAACGCATCGCAGTAGGTCATAACAACGTTCGGTTAACGCATGAGACCAGCGTCGTCGGTGGTAAACAAGTGATCAGTTAGGCATCGACAAGGCCATCCCGTCCGCCCCAGCAGTGGCCGCGGTCTTCGTGTGCGAGTTGGACATTTTACAGACATGCGCAATGCGCATATCGCTTGATAAAGAGTTTCAAACTGACACGGCACAAAATTTATAACTGCGTCTGGTATAGTCAGTATGCTTCTTAGGCAGCAGTAAAAAGAGGTTGTTACAGAATATTGGAACAAGGATTGGTTTCAAGTTTCAACACATCCATTTAAACCACTTGCCAAGAAGTTGGACGGCGGTTTGGCTGCGACACTTGACTTATGAACTAGAGAACTACCAGTTGATGCAGCTCAGAGCTTTTTTGTTGATGTCTTACCGCACTTTGCCCTTTACATCTGCGTCGTACCTTGCACTCGAGTCGTGCGACAGGATCCGTCAGAGACTCATACGATTTGAATGCTTTGCTTTTGTTCTCGCGAACAGTGCAGATACCACGAAGCGAAATTCCTCCGGAAATTTACCACAGAACTGCAGTATAGCGACTAATTTAATACAGCATAAGTAATAACCGCTTTTAGGTAGGCTACATCCTTCTACATGACGAAAAATGTTTTTTGCTCGTCAGTTTCTCACAGATTGTTCTTACCTCTTTCACAGTATGATACTCGGACTACAACCGGGTCTGTCTGCAGTGAAGGTAGCTCTGAGACTGACCTTGGTCTGACGTGGTTACCCGTTACCCGTTATATCACACGGCAGAACAGCGGTGCTGCGGACACCGCGGTTCTCACTGCCCAGAGAACACTGCATTCATGTGCATCTGTCTGTCTCGCTGTCCTGAAAACACCGCACTCATGTGTATCTGTCTGTCTCGCTGTCCTGAGAACACCGCACTCGTGTGTATCTGTCTGTCTCGCTGTCCTGAGAACACTGCACTCGTGTGTATCTGTCTGTCTCCCTGCCAAGAGAACACTGCACTCATGTGTATCCGTCTGTTTCGCTGTCCTGAGAACACTGCATTCATGTGTATCTGTCTGTTTCGCTGCCCAGAGAACACTGCACTCATGTGTATCTGTCTGTCTCACTGCCCAGAGAACACTGCATTCATGTGTATCTGTCTGTCTCACTGCCCAGAGAACACTGCACTCATGTGTATCAGTCTGTCTTGCTGCCCAGAGAACACTGCACTATGTGTATCTGTCTGTCTCGCTGTCCTGAGAACACCACACTCATGTGTATCTGTCTGTCTCGCTGCCCAGAGAACACTGCACTCTGTGTATCTGTCTGTCTCGCTGTCCTGAGAACACTGCATTCATGTGTATCTGTCTGCCTCGCTGCCCAGAGAACACTGCACTCATGTGTATCTGTCTCCATTCTGCACACACACAGGGAGTAGAAATCCCTTGGGGGCCGTCCATTAACTACGTAACGCATTTTGTGCCGATTTTAGACCCCCACCCTCCCCTTTGTCACAAAAATGTAATGCTAAAGCGAGCCAAATAACACTAGTTGTCACGCTGTGACCGACTCCCCCCCCTGCGTTACGTAATTAGTGGATGACCCCTTGGAGTCGTTTTCATTGGCTGCTGAAGAAAACCAAGTTCATATTGGGTCTAGAATACTATAATTTTCTTGCCCGGTAAAATAACAAGTTAGTTGAGTCAGCTGGGACCGCATAGGAAGGAAATTCAAGCGTAGTAAAAAAGTGATGACGATTTAAGGGTAATTGTGTCGCTCACTGGGCACCGTGTGGTCGATCCGGACCTGTGTGCAGTTTCATTTCCGGTGCTCAATGCCACTTGCCGACAGCATTCACTTGCATGGCACGATAAGTCTTGCATTGTATGTATGCATGTAGTGGCGAAGGCACGTAGCCAGATTATCAGGCACGAAGTCACAATTTCGCCCAAGGGGTGCGGCGCCTCGAAATGGCCTCTTCCTGAGCATTGAAAAAGCTCTATTTCCTGCGCAGGGCTTTCCGACATCTATCGGGTCATCTGGTCTTACAGTGAGGGCTCCGTGATCCTAGTGGACTCTGACGTGCTCTAAATTCTATAAACATCGGTTCGCGCAGTTTTCGTCAGCCCTTTTCGAAGCCCTGCGCGCGCCGAAAAGAGCCCCTCTGGCCTCCAGGGAGGGGGAGGGGGTGGCCGTTCCCTGGCTACGAGTCTGGATAGCGTAATATAGTGTGTGCCTAGCGTCACGAGCTTCGTCACTAGCCACTCATTTCGGCTGCTCATGGACCATGGCAACAGGCGACACGAAGCCGCCAAGGACACCAGATCCCGCGGCGATTTGGCAATGTTCCGCTGCGTAATGCGTAATGATGTCAACACCAGCGTTGTGCCACACCACGATGACCTTTGGGCAGAGTTCTGGCCGTCTATTCTCGCTGCAGGAATCCCTGGAATTCCTGGAATTCCCGTCCGGCGTCCGCTGTTGCATGGAACGGTAGGTTCCTTTCCGCGGTACATTTGTAGGAAGCAAGCCAAATTCACGTTGTCGGTCAGAACACCGCCCTAAGAGTCGTGCACGGTTTCGGTCATTGATGCTGCTTATACCGGGTAGGCATACAAAGGCATAAGCGTTTAACACGCGCACGGGAAGTGTCTTTTTGTGCCATCCCGCATGTTTTTCGTGAATAGCTTGAAGATGAAGCGACCAGAACAGCGAGTTTTCAGCTAACTTTATAACACAGCAAATTGTTTGACGCCCAACAATTATTGAAAGTCCGTTGGTGCATGTTTGCGTTATATGGATTTGAGTTCCACGCTGGCGACCAGAATCGAGGCGATATCTTCGGAACCTATAGTCAGATCGTGATGATTCAAACGTCATTCGGTGGCCAATGTCAATGTTAATCGAACAGTTATCCATCCTTCTGTGCCCTGTGAAGTTCCATAAGTAAAACTCTCGAAATTGTGCCATTTGGCCAGATTTGACCTCAACGACCTCGTTTGATCTTTAGGACCTATGGTCACGACAACTTAAAACGTATGTCATTAAAGCACCTATCTAGACTAAGATTTATTATTCTAGTACACATTTTCGGAGATTTTACGAAAGTATAAAGGTAGCGCACTCTCCATTGTGCGCTAGTGGTTACCCCTCTTGAGAGCGCGCGTGATATTGTATGTCTTTTGAGGGCGGTTGTATGCCCGTTTCCATTGTACAGCAGTACGGTCGACTTGCTGGCCTCGCGCTGGCTATGCGATCAGTGGCGTCGCCACGGGGGGGCAAGCGGGGCAGCTTGCCCCCCCAACCTCCGATTGGGCACCCCTTGAGATCGA
>JARBER010221931.1:0-13606 GCA_030265075.1 Balanus glandula | reverse complement strand
GCCGCCCCCGCCGGCTGCCCCGCCGCCGCCGCTGCCTCCCCGTTCGCGCACCTTCCGTTCGGCCACGGGCGCCGCATGTGCATCGGGCGGCGGCTCTCCGAACAGGAGTTTCTCATCTTCACCGCCAGGGTACAGCCGGGTCGGCTGGTTGGGCTATTCAGAGCGTGACGTATTTCTACGATTTTGTACTGCCGGGTGGTGGGTCAATTGGCTTATAATTGGAAATTGTTACACAAAACAACAACAATGCGGCGCTGTTTCTATTAAGTGTAATCTCTGCATTCTTAAGTTTCCACCGGCGTCTCCTCCACTCGATGAAAACTGTATGATGCACTTCTGGGCACGGCTGCGGCTAAAACACCTCTCGGAAGTTTCTCCTTGTAATCCTCGGCTCCCGATTGCCTGTCCAGTGTGTCCACTGTCCTATGTGACGCCCTCGGTAATCCGGGTCCTGTGGTCACTGGCCACTAGGCATGTGAGCTGGCGGCACTCGAGCTGTGCCCGGTTGTGGTGGCCGGCTACATGGCGTTGGCGCTCCTCGTAGCTCGTCCTGCAGGGAAGGACCTATTCATGGCCGGTCACCCGGTCGGTGTTCCTCGTGGACCCATTTTCACCCATCTCCTTCATCCCATAGCTCCGAGATGGTCCAATAGGACCGAAAGGGCTTTATCGACACAAAAAACGTCTGTCGCCATATTGTGGTAAATTGAGACTCTACCAAAGATTATAGACGATTGGAATGCTTCATTTAAAAAAGGATATCATCCCAGGAATCTACATGGCGGGGAAAGACGTCGTCAGCCCTTGCGGATATTATTCAGTTCTTGCTTTGCATTCGAAGCTGGTGATATATACCTACCTATAATTTGTTGGAAGTTTTAAGGAGTGGCAGCACGAGCTAATCGATATGTTCCGCAATCTGCACCGGATACATATGGATATCAATATTTTGTTAGGTTCCATGTGGCTTTGTTGGCAGGTTCTGGAGAGGTGATGTCGGCAGGTTCCGGTGGGCCCTGCAGTGTTTCAGTGTGTTTATGTCAGCAGGTTCTGCAGTAGTTCAGTGTGGTTGTGTCTACTTTCCGCAGTGGTTCTGCAGTGGTTCAGTGTGGTTTTGTCGGCAGGTTCTGCAGCGGTTCCGTCTGAAGTACAACGGCCCGCCACTGCAGCTGAACATGCATCTGCTCTGCAAACCCGATGCGCCGTTGCAGTTCACTCTGGAAGAGCGAGAGGATCAGTATAATTCGGAGGTCACCGGCTGAGGCGCCGACAGACGGGAGAGGTCACTTACTGAGGCGCCCCCGTACAGGAGAAGTCACTTACTGAGGTGCGCCGGACGGGAAATACCAGCAGCTGAGGCGCCCCAGTACGGGAGATGGTCACCAACTGAGACGCCGCCGGACGGAAGATTTCAGCAACTGAGAGTCGCCTGATGGAAGAGGCGAACAGTGGAGCGCACCCAATAAACTTAACGAGTTAGATGAGTAGCTTTAGGAATGAATCTCAGTCTGCTTCTGCATATACAGGACAGGTTTCGAATTTATGCAGTTACACCATCGTGCCTGGCTGTTTATACCGTGCCATACGTTCAGCCTGCTTGATTAGCATATGTTTTTCGTAATAAGTGTGAAAAATGGGCATTATCATACGTTTAAGAATAATACTGAAGTATTAGCCAGAATGCAAAATGGAAGACGTCACTTCCATTTCACTGTTTTACGCTAGGATAACGTAAAATGTATATTGTTGAGCTCATCATTTTTTCAAATGAATAATGTTATGCCGACCGGTTTTACATCTAATGTAAATCACATAGAATCTGTTCGACTCCTTGAGTGATTGCATGGCCATGCGTGTCAATTTTCAGCATTTTCTTTGTTTCATTATTTGTATACTATTTTTATTATTTTAGTCATTCAGCATTCATTTAGCCCTGTATTTCATTTGACCCAGTATTACGTTCTTACATGCTTTATGACGAACTAGTGTTAGAATGCTGCATGTTGGACAAGCATAGGACATTGCAAGATAGTATTAGTTGCTTTTATAGTTACATGTGGTTGTCCTTAGATTGATTGATTGAACAAATCGCATCCAGATGCAGGATCACGTAACATCGCCAGCTACAGACTTCGCTTCTTGTTAGTGATACAACTTTTTGTCTGATTTTCCACGCAGCGGTTAACTGTAATTATCGCCAGGAGCGAAATTTGAATCTGGCCTCTGAGGCGCCGTGTATTGTTATGAGAAGTGACCACTTGTGCCTTGCGCTGATTTATAAATGTGTTCATTATCGAACTAGCGGTAAGAAAACGCAATAGTATAAGTCATGTATCGCTGGTCGATCAGTGGTGAATGTCGATTGCTCCATTCGCCTGGTCTCCTGAAATAGAGAGCGTGTTTTCGCTTTACGCTGGGATCAATGTTTTACACAGCTGAATATACCAACTGGCTCAATGAAAACAGGTTTTGTAACATGTCGCACGGAAGTAAGCAACTGGCCGTCGATCTTCCCGCTCCTTTACAATGACAGCTACCTACATACTTTTGAAATAAGCATTGCCATTGTCCATTGCTTACTAACTTTAACTAAGCTACATCCAGACAGGCCTTTAAAACACCTCCTATATTGCAAATTATAATAAGCACCGTATATGGCTGATACAATTCAGTCCACACAATGACATCCAGTGCCTTTGTACATTGGAGGCGGCGAGACACTGCCCAGGCGAGGTAAACGGGGCTCGGACGAACGCGCAGGTACCCGAAGTTACACAATAAACACAAGTTATGCGCGGCAGACTCCAAATCCAACACACCTAGGCACACACAAGCAGACGAGACTCCCCACGGCTCACAATCGATCATTGCCATCACAGATCGCACTGACGACCCTCCGCCGAGGCCATGTGCGCATTCGTCGGACGTCAGACACTATCGCATCTGCGGTTGAGCTTCAGCGCCCGCCCCTCGCTCCCTGTGTAGGCATTGCAGCGAAAAGGCACGAGACTATTACGGACCAAGCGGCCGAAACTCTGCCACTCGATACTCCTAGGACCGTATCGCTACCAGGCTACCTCCTGCGTTGTGGCTGGTCTTCATTGCTATCCCTGAGCCAGTCAGGAAGCTGCTGAGGTTCACGCGAATGACAACTGCGGACATCACTCCGGTATGAGACGGACGAACGTGTTTGTCATGTCCGGTACAAGCTAGGATCGGGTACAGACCCCACACATAGGAGACCAGTATTGGTCGTCCATGGGGGTGCTAGACCATGTCCGTGTTACTGCATACAGTCGGCATGTTAAATGACGGAAGAGCCGAATGACCCATTGGAGGTAGGCGATACGAACAATCCACTCAAGGTGCGTCGCAACACCCATCCTGGACGGCGATAGTCGTCAATGGCACAGCAAAAGAAATGACGATGAGTTTCTGTTGGCACGATCAAACTGACAGCTGTTTTCAGAAATCCCCGATGCATGTCTCGACGACGAGTCATGCTAATATGAAAGTTCGGTACATCCATCTGGCGAACTATTTTTTATATCAACGTAATGAGAACGTTTGACGATATCCGACGACACACGGTAGCTTGACGCTGAGAAAGGGAAGCAGGCCACACAGTTCACTTGAAAGTCATCTATTCACGGGTCCTCAGCTCAGCTGCTACCGTGCAGATCATTGTCTCCCTCGCGTCCGGCAGCTCTCGACCTCTCCTCGTGCATACTACCAGCTTTGTGCGATTTTCGGTCTCCCCAAGCCGTCCAGTCCAGGTTAACGTCTCTTCGTGTTTAACGTTCTTGCCCCGCCCCCCCCCCCCTCAGTTGTTGGTTCACCTCTGGCACTGGCCTGTCTTGGAGGCGACCTCTTCAGGACGTGGTCGTCCACAAAGTTCAGTCGTTCTAAGGAGATGACCGTCCTGTTGCCTGGCTTTTTCAGGAGTTGACCGTCCTCATCAGTCAGCTTCTTCAGGGGCCTGTCGCACTCACGAGTTGGCTTCCTCAGGAGGTGGTCGTTCCCAGACCTGGGCCTCTCAGATGTTGTTCACCTCAGGAGCTAGCCTCGGCCGCCATCTCCCTCAGGATGCTGACCAGGCTGGTGACGCCCGTGAGGTAGCCGTCCTCGTGGTTGCCCGGCCTCCAGAGGGCGCTGTGCGTGATGCTGACGCCCGCGGGCAATGGCGTCGTCTTGGCGAAGTCGATCATCCACACGGACGCGTGAGACGCGTCGTGGACGAACAGCAGAGATGAGCCGATGAACTGCGAAGCAGGGGACAGTGTCAGCGGCAGGCACCGGGTGTCAACACCAACAGACCGAGTTCACAGCAGCCTCCGCCCGGTGTGACCATGCCATGTCACATCACAGGCAGACATGTCATGTCACAGGCAGACACTGAGATATATTTGGCGCTCATGGTGGAGTCTGGGACACTGTAAGCTGATGCTTACGAAACAGATAGGGCGGTGATGGCGACAGTTACAGTGTAAGTCATCTAAATGCAATCAGGGAACAACAACATCAGCCGCAATTATTCTCGAAAAGCAGGAATGATCTCATGTCGTCGTGGAACATTACGTAATCTGTGTGATGGTAATAGCTCCAGTGCATGTCTACTATACGCCAGAAGGAAACACTACATCTCCTGGGGCTATTCTCGAAAAACAGGACAAAGCGCTTTTCAGCGTGTTACTAGACCGTTTAGAGCAGATAAAATATTTCGTCGAAAGTTGCTGATGGCCGTGAATCCGAGGAATTCCGTAGAAGTATCACCTCGTGCGTTTTGAAGAAGTGTGACTCGTCCAGAGCGATCCGTATCCGCTCCAAGCGCTCCAGGTACTGACGCTGAAACACAACAAATCCGCTGGTGATGTTCGTCTGGACAACATCACTGCGAGCCGACAGCCGTCTCGAAAGGCGCCGACGAACGGTGCACACGCCCTTGAAACAGTGACACAGCTTCATACGGTCCGCAACCGGTGTAGGCCTTTGGTGAGAGTTTCTTTATTTTTGTTTGGACAGTTTTGGCTGCTTAGATGAACTATCGCAATTATAATTAATCTCGACAAGTACACAAATATGTCATGTTAAAATGGTGGTTGATGTTAGGTTGCATCTTCCAGAAAAAGACTACAACAAAATGAAGATGAAAAAACTATGTCACGAACACGATTGGTTACGTGGTAACATAGCAAATCAAACTCAACAATGATGAAAAAATGGAACCATTTTAAATCAATTATAAGTTATAATGTTATCAGTGGCTCAGCAGAAGTAACTCCTTAAGATACAGGTACAGGGACAGGTACAGGTATTTCGATACAGGTAATCCTAGCACTCTGCCAAGCGTTCTCTACATAGTAGATGTTAACGGAACACTTGATCGTGCATGCCATGTAATGTTTCATAGCGATGGGATTAACTTTAATGAGTATTATTGGTAATTATGAGCCATGTGATCTAAGGACTCAACGATAGTCGATCCATATCCACTCATGTATGTTCCTAGTCAGTCTAGCTGCAAGGCAAGAGGACCAATAGCTGAAACATGACACAAAACTCAGTCTATTTTCTAGTACATGCTCAATAATCATAACGTCTTTGTCAACGACAATGCCGAACCGAATTACCATAAATATAACTCCACATGAAGCTAGCTTATCTAGACGGCATTACATCTGTTACAATGCAACAATTCAGCACTCATGGACGCCATAAATGTTGCACGTACCACGGCGTTGGGGTATCCAGCGGTGAACATGGTGACGGCCTCCTTGACTTGCTGCCGGGTCCTGGTCGTCTTGAAGTCCTTGCTGGAAAAGCCCTCACTCTTGCGGATGCCTTCGATGCGGAAGCCAAGGTTGGCCGTGGACGAGATGGTTTCCCTCCACACCATGTACCTGCATACGCGGCAGAACACTGTCACGCCGCGAGCTAGAAGTGGACGAGGGAGGCTGCAATGTGGCTAACCGGATTCCGCGCAGCTCGAGACTCAGAAACATTTTAGACCAAACGGCTGCATACACGTGGGCGGAGACGATCAAGCAAGCATCAAACAGTTGCTAGATGGTTGGTACTGCTTTTGTACTGTCGATTCTAGTCTGTAGAAATACTACGAATATAGCGTGTTTGCTCACACAACGCAAGAACCGGAAGATCTGTTTTCTGAAGTTAAAAGTGAACTAAAAGTGAGGTCATATGAACACATAGTGAAGATGAATATACGCACTCAGCATGATAATTTGAGGGTGTACTTGTGCGATGTGAAGCAGTTATGACGTCCGAACACATGCCTACTGAGAAGAGTGCAGGCTCTGTGCTCAGAATGTGAGTAAGTTAACACGTCAGACTGACGGGCAGCCTATGATGGCGTCACAGAGGATGGTACCTACCTGGGCTTGGTGACCGCCTTCAGCCGATGCTCCTCCTCGGTGGGGGCTGACTTGTCGATCAACATCATCTTATCGTACATGTCCTGTGAAGACAGCGCACGACCAAAGCTCAGTGGATGGCAGAAGCAGCACCAATTGCGCTTGGCAAAAATCAAGCTGTCAAGTAATCACAACTGTGTACACTGTACAACTTTATAAGCGATCTTAGCTACGTGCCTACACGTCTTGATGAGTCCGTTTACAGCTAGCCACAGCAAACGAAAACCGAGCATGCTTGAAAACCGGAAACCGTCTCGTTAAAGACAACAGTCAGCATTTGCACATGGGAATTCCTCAGACAAAGGTAAAGCGTCAATTCCCAGTAACGTGACTTACTTTTCTGAGTTTGGGTTTCTCCTTGGCTTTGGCCAGTTCCTCCTCCTGATAAGTGCGGACACCGATCTTGCAGTCCATGACGCATGGGTCCTCAAATTCCCCGAGCAGGTCCTGCAGCTGAAGGAAGTCCTCGCCGTCCTCCGTCACAACCTGAGAGGACACGGACACCATGCCTGAGAGGACGCAGACACATGTCTGAGAGGACACAGAACATAGGTCTGAGAAGACACAGGCACAGGTCTGAGAGGAAAAAGACACAGGTCTAAGAGGACACGGACACATGTCTGAGAGAACACAGATGCGTGTCAGAGAGAACACAGATGCGTGTCTGAGAGGACGCAAACCCAGGCAGGAGAGAACACGGAGACAGATGGTGTTCATACAACGAGGGGAAGTTACGACCAAGCTTCAGCGCCAGCAATCCGGGACACCAAGGACGTCCCCATGCAGTTTACAGTCAGAAGTGACAAATCCAAGAACGCCGCATACCCAGTGGAGCAATATTAAGCAAAACTGACAGTGATACCAGCGAGAATGTCCCTATAAGTGTCCGCAGTGGTGGCTATGCCCATTGGTGCTAGTGCGCACATCACCCGCATTTCATCACACCTACGGCTCATACGGTGAGAGAACGGCTTATAATAGTGGCTGATGTCCGTCGGTGGTGAGAACAATAACTAATCAAGACCACCAGGTAGGCCACTGTAGTCACTTTCAGTTTCTAGGCTGAAATTAATCCGTTATTTTCTAACATGATGCACATTGCACTGTTTCTGATCATGATGTTGAACGATAAAATGAAATGGATGGAGGTTAGCAGCAATGTTACATCGGACAGAGTTTCGTCACAAAGATCACAAAGCCGGCCAGGTGTCCTATCATTTTTTGTCCTCGATAGCAGAGGCACACAAACACCAGCCGATGAGTGCTATCGACAGTGATATTGCGTGCAGAGCATTAACAACCTTCCTACGATGTCCAGACACCATTTCGTGGATCCTGCATGGCCGAAGCGTGCATCGCCCATAAAAAGCGACGTTTGTAGGTACTTATATCTGCAGCAAACGGAAATCCTAATCACACGCCAAAACTGGCGATTTGCGTCACCAAGACCAAACATGGCCGACCTCTGCACCTTTCCTAGTTCCTTTAATAATAACGATAATTATAAAAAGAACTATTTGAATTATCAATGATAAAAATAATAAAAATAAAAATAATAACAGGTCAGGCGGCCTTGGCAATCCCTGAGCATATTTATCGGTTGGCTTTCGTGAGCTAAGGTCACCGGGTCACGGGCGATAGGGAACACATATAGCATAACGTCACGCGCGCTGACCCCGCAGCCGGTCAGCGCGCAGAGGCGCATTGTGCGCCTGCCGGGCGTCTGAGATGGAGGCACGCTTCGCGTCACGCACACGCACCCGGCAGCCGGCCGGCGCAGTAGGCTTATTGCACACTGATCGTCGTTGGAGAAGGAGGCACGCCGCGCGCTCCCACCACCACCCCAGCCACCGCCTTAATCATAGGAATGATTGTGCTGTTGAAATTTATATGTTACAATGTGCTCTGCGATGCGAATCAGACTGTATCGGCTAGTCCCTCTCCAAAGTTAGGCTTATGTGAGATTAATATACAGTCCCGATACAAACAACCAGCCTTTTGCGAGCGCAAGGACGACGGATAAATAGCCATAAAGGAAATAATAACCAAATAAATAGCAATGATAATAATAAAAACAATTATAATTTGGTTATAATAATGGTAATGGTTATAATGGTAATGGTTATAATGGTAATGGTTATAATGGTAATGGTTATAATGGTAATGGTTATAATAGTAATGGTCATACTGGTAATGCTTATAATATTTTGTGTTGTATTAACACAAATTATTTACAGGTACAAGTAACGGTAATAGGTCATATATGAAGCTTGTGTCGCTTTGCACCAGGTGTCGGCTAAACATTACAAAACAAATAAAACAAAATGTTCCGGTGCAGATCGGACAGAGACCGCCGACGGCGACGGTCGACGGCGGGTTTGGTGCCGGTCTTTTCAGAATGTCCGTGCCTGCAGAATACGAAAAATCCAACAAGTCTGACTGCAGCGCCGTCATCGCTGACGTCAATGAAAGTGTTCGTCGGAAACGTGGGCTCGGTCATTGCCGGAACGGCTCTGAACTGGAGGGTAGGGTTATAAAGTCAAATGCCAATTCTACGGATGCGTCAAACTATTTCATCGCTAAGCAGCAGTAGTTGGCAACTGCAGGTACAACTAGCTATCGATGACGTTCTCATGATTTTAACTTAGGCCTCTCTATATCATTGTACTTACATGGTTAGGACATAATTAAGCATCTAGGTTAATCGATTCAGATCTATGAAACTGGACTGGCAGAGGGAAGCTGTTGACTGCACTAACGCTGATATAACCTGTCTGACGAGCATGGTGACTCATATGCCACTTTTTACGTCATGTGCATGACTATTTTAATGGGATAGGACGAACATAAGTCACGTCCAAGCATTCAATAGTGAGTGCTATAGCCAAAGGCTAATGAGCGTAACATTATGAAGCACTCAATTATCGTGTTTTATGTATGTCTTTCTATTTGATTAGCTATGGTATTGGTCAGGGGTTGCCCCTGATGTATGATACAGTACCTATAGCTGCCTCATTGGTGGATCCAGAACAAGGGTAAGGACATTTCGTTTTAATAGGGCTTGCCAAAAATCTCCGTATGAATAGTTAATTGTCTTCGGTGCACCATTCTAGAAAACATATATTTTAAACTCTGATTATAGTGGCGTTCGTTTATTGATATCGAAACATAGCAAAATGTGAAACTGATTGGAAATATAAATTCGACAAAAGCGTTTCTGGACGTAAGTGTTATCGTATCCAATGATCAAACCGATAGCTTCTTAACGAAAAAAAAATGCTAACATTCCAAAAAGTAGACAAACTCAGTTTAGAGCAAATTTACCTAGGTAGAAGCTGACATTTTCTTATAATATACGAAAATATAAAAACTTTGCATAAAATCAGGTGGTTAGAGGCAGGGGGGACTTCACCACCTGTCAAATATAGGAAAGAAAGAGGCATTTTAATTTAACTCTTTCCTTGCACCGTTCATGGCCTAATGTTAAGCCCGAAAACATTTGGGGACTTGTCCGTCGTCTTGCGCTCCTACAGCGAGTGTTAATTTGTCCAACTGTAGTCCCTTACTATGGGCATATGTGGTGTCTGCCTTATGTCTATGTTTAGTTTGCAACACAACTTACCAGCTCTACTGGTTGAACATTGATCGAAGTCGGTCACAGTTTACCTGTCAAATGAACAATTTATTGTCGAAAATCGTGATATGACTTTCCGATTTTAAGTGTGTAATCAACCACACGGCTAGGAGAGTTAAATAGCTCGAGTAAGCGACTTCAAAATGAGGTTTTGGGGCAGATGAATCATGCTTCTTTCTCTCTTAATGAGCCCAAGTAATATCCATCCAGTTAGACAAACAGCATGTCTTTCAACATCACCGAGTCAATTGGCATCTTTTATTCGATTAAGGATGTCGGGTGCTTCGGTCGCCTCGTCACTTGACCACTTGCCCCGGCCGGTTCCCGTCAGCGACAGATGTTCGGACTGCAATCATAGAACCGTGCGCCGACACAGAACCAGCTCCCAGAGTGCCGACACAGGAACGAGCCCTAAGTGTGCCGACACTAGAACAAACCCTCAGTATGCCGACACCAGAACGAACCCTCAGTGCTTGGCGACGGTAGACCGAGCCTGCGCTAAGATCTCCCATCACGGACATCTCCCATCATCCGACCGACTCACGACGTACCATGTCACGGGATTTGCCCGGCCGGAATGACAAGTGGCCATCGAGCCTCGGAAAGTAGTGTCGCAGGAGGCCCATTCATCATCCTTTGCACAGCTTGCAATTGACGTCGGCAATACGCCTGTGATTGGTTCGAAAGGATTCGTTCAGATTAGCGGGTACAACAGCGATAAGCTGCGGTTAATCTAACGAGCACCGCTGATGACTCACGCAACGGAAGGGAGTGGCCTCTTCAGGGCAAGTTGTGACCGGACCGCAGCATTTACATTGCACTCGACGGGAGGTAGATAGCGCATTGACGTGGAAGTGGGCACGTATAACTACCCTATGTTGTACGCAAACATAGATCCGTGCTATGAGTGAACACACTTATGCATCAATGCATAAGTGTGGTTAGTGTCAGTAGTGTTAGTGTCAGTGCATAAGTGTGGCCTGGCACCAATGGCCCAATGGGGCCATTGATGTATGTTGATTGACCTAGCTCAGCCAAGATGGAGGACTTAAAGTAGTGTTGTGTGAGTTACGGTAAAAAAACGAACTATCGTGTCATCTAGTTCGCGTCCCTATCCAAAAGGATGAACATGAGTCAACACTACGTTTAGCGCGCATCGTCACATGTGTTTCCAGTCGCCATCAGTTGAGTTAGATATAAGAAAACGTCCACCGGCGCTCAGCACCAGCACTTCTCCCTGTATGGCTGCACCACTCCACAGTCGGTGTCTGAGACGGACATCTGTCCTCGTTAATTGGACACCCAGGGCCGGAGACGTACATCTGTTCTCGCTACTCGGACACACAGAGTCTGAGACGTACATCTGTCCTCGTTACTCGGATACACATGGCCTGAGACGTGCATATGTACTCGTTACTCGGACACCATGTTCTGAAATGTACATTTGTCCTAGTTACTCGGACATATAGGGCCTGAGACGTATATCAGTCCTCGTTAATCGGACACATAAGGTCGGGGACATACCTGAGCTCTGTACTCGGGCCAGAGACGTACCTGTCCGCTGTACTCGGACCGGAGACGTATGTATGTATGTATGTATGTACATTGTACATACATACATACCTTTCCGACTGAACTAATGCTTTGGCCGGGGACGTACGTACCTGTCCTCTGTACTCGGGCACACAGGGCCTGAGCGGGTCCAACATCAGCTGCTGCAGACACTCCTGCTCGCGCCCACACAGTCGCTTCTGGATTGTGCCCTCGTCGCCAGCTCGAAAGTTCCCTGCGGAGAAAATGACACAAGTCAGGCAACTAAATGGAAAGGTAACTCGACACAAACGATAGCTTATATAATGAAACAGTGGCGCGCTGGCGACTGGCATCACGAAAAGAACACGGAACTTCGAAAACATTTGTTGTTTTTCAGCAGAATGGTTCCTTCTACTGAAAATGTTAGTGGTTCGGGATCGGGGTATACACTTTATACAGTCCAGCAGAAGTTGCTAATGTTCTGACGGCATCTATAAGTGCGTCAATATGTAACCGGTTTTACAAATGGTGTGCTCCAAGGTTTGATACTAGAACTAAATAGACCATTCAGTTTTGATATTCATTTCGAATCTGCCACACAATGCTTGGCTGACCTCTTAATTTTATTCGGCCAATCCCAAATGTTCAGCGACAGCCGTCCTCGTAATTTAGCAGGTCTAGCATCAAAAGCAATGGATTCGTGACCTTGCGTAATTTCAGGGACAATACCTCGTCATGATCGTTCGATGAGAAATGCAATCACAACTTTAAACAAGGAAATGGTTTGCAGGAAACTGTCCAGAAATAGCATTATAGCATCCTGATTAACCTTCCTATTTACATAGCAAACTATGCATATTGCTGAGCTCAACTATGAGCATCAGCTCAATGTCATGGCAAGTTTCCTAACGAAACAAGAATTAAAAATAAAGTTATAAGTCGACAGTTCACGCATGCCGGTCAAACGTAATTGCAGGGACAAACAACTTATCAGTGATCTCATGGACCCGATTTTCAAGAAGCACCCATGCCCTGCGTTCGATTACAAAGCGAAAAGACCATAGAGGATTGCAGCACAAAAGAAGGTACTTAGTAGTTCTCGCAAGGGTTCCATAATTCATATCATTACGAGCGAGCGCGATGCACTCGCTTCTCCTTTCGTGGTATATGGGGAAAATCTGAGTATGAGTGACCCGACCCGACCTACCACAGCCCAACTCGTGATTACGCTTTTGAGAAGCTAATATATCTGTACCTACACGTCCTATTGACAAGCGTCTTCTGTGTTGAGCAGCACAATCAAGCCTACAATGTTCGAGAGCAGTGCCGGTACATGTGGGTGGCTACTACTGCACGTGGCGCGTGCCCGTGTGAGTGGTGTTACAAATACATTTATCGCAAAAACTCAACAACGGCTAGGCTGATTATGCTAAAATTTGAATAGTTGTTTGAAACACCTAAGCTGAGACTTTTCCTTAAGTCAGGGGAGGATCACTCCGCACGTGCGCATGAGCACACCCCTTTTCTACATCTCAGGAATGGATGAGCCGATTATGTTAAAATTTGGTGTGTTCTTAGAGATCTCTCAGCCGATGGTTTTCTAAAAGGCAGGGTGGTGTGTCTCGGCACGTGCACACGTGCACACTGCCATCTTGTATGTCAGGAACAATTTAGCTGATTTTGTTCTAATTTGAGGTGTAGTCAGGGACACCGAAGGTTCGACTTTTCTTTAACCCTATTAGTGGCAGGGGATGGGATGGGGTGTGATGGAGTACGAGGTGGGGGTGAGGGGTTACGTTTTTGAAAGTTAATATCTCTGCAACCGTAGTTCCGATTGACAAACGGTCTTCTTTGCTGAGAAGAACCATCCAATCCTGTTGGAGACCAGTGTCGACCCATGTGGGTGGCTACCAGCCCCCGTCCACCAATCGCAGGATCCCTTCATCGTGACGTCACCCTGGGGGCAGATTTCCTTTACCCCGTTCGATCATGTGTTAAAAGCACGAAC
>JARBER010221598.1:0-13617 GCA_030265075.1 Balanus glandula | reverse complement strand
GGAGGGGAGGGGTCGGGACGGGACGGGACCTGACGGGACCGGGACGGGACCGGGACGGGACATTTTGGTTAGCCTGTGCCGCAATGCAGAGTTGTAGACTGTTCTTATATTCTTAAGTCCATAGCCCACCGTCCAAAGCGCACACATCGCAGTCACAAATTCAGAGCGTATAATGCTGTGTATTATCGGTCGTGATTGTGTGTGTGTGCTGTGAACGGAAGTCGGTGGACTGTGCAGAACTGTGGAGTGAACGTGGTCTCAGAGCGGTCGGCATGCCGGCTGGTTCCGGCCGGCTGGCCGCCGCTCACACTGATCACATTCCTACCACGCCGCCCGACCCCACGGCGGGTCGCGACCGGGACTGGGAACGGGACGGGGCAGGGACCGGGACGGGACATTTTGGTTAGCCTGTGCCGCAATGCAGAGTTGTAGACTGTGCCGCAATGCAGAGGTGCATTGCGGGCTTGTCTACCATGTGAGGTAGGCTACGATTTTGTTTAGCTCTGACGCTTAGACTGCACCTCTAAACATCGCTGTATTGCGAGCAACACATCTACAGCAATCGGTCGTCTGCTTATTACTTCCACTTCCGCCAATATTGTTAAAGCTTGTGTTGCGTCACTTTTGCTTCGATGACAAGCTACCATATTTTGCTGTCATATGCGGCATATTTGTTATTTTATTGTATCACTTCACCATACCGATACATGGTAAAGAATTCATAATTTTCAACTACGGAAGATGTGGGAGCAAAAATGCAGTTTTGCCCCCCCCCCCCCTCTGGATTTTGCCAGTGGGGTGGTTTTTGCCACTGCCCCCACGAATCCCCCGCCCGTGACTGGGGCGAGGGGAGGGTCGTTCGTACTGCCTTGTACGATTATCAACCATTTTGTATATGTTGCATAGACAATGATTAATAAAGTGAGGTAATCGAAAAAAATGAACATTATATTGATGTCATCACAAACACTTTCCAATTATAAATCACCGACAGATGAAATGCTGTTGATATCTGAGATCAATAACGAACGCAGGTTAACGAAAATAATTTGAGACAGTTGCGCCACATTGACAGCCAAGAATATAGTGCTGCTCACATCTTGGTACTATGGTTTTGAATTGGAAATAAATACAAAAGTGGTTTAACAATCCACTACTTTAGGTGATGCAGGCGCATGAGTAAACTAAAACCCTTCATGGGACATGTTTTCAGCTCCCATTCCATTCCATCCCATTCAACCAGATCCAAATCCGTTCCGTTCCATATCCATTTTTTATTGGGCTCCCATTTCCATCCCATTTCCACAAAATTCAGTAAATGTAACTGTTTTTAGTGCTAAAATATTATATCGTCAGTTTCATTCCAATCCAAATCCGATTCATTTCCATGAATTCCTCAAAGTTTCTCCCATTCACATCCCATTTTCATTCCATGGGAATTTCCATAGGAATTTCCATTCCATGAAGGGCTTTAGAGTAAACACGATTATTCATTGCCACAAATCATTTAAGCCTTTTTTTAGCCATTTTTCCCCGGTGGAAATATCCCTTTAAGCAGTGACATAATGCGGCAGAGGCGATGCGCTCTGCAATCTGCTCAGCTTCACGTTATTTTAGTTTTTACGTATACGCCAAAATTGAAGGGTAGCAATTTTGGTGGTGCACGCTAATTTTCCTCAGCCTATCATCTGATAGACAATTCATACCGCATTTGATATTTTAAGGTATGTAAAAACTAAAAAATATGCTTAGTTTTAATTTGAAACGGATGCCTTTGACGTCAGATGTATTAAAACATTATAATCCAACAAAAAGCTAATGCGGAGCATGTGTTGCAGCAGCCGCGTTGCAGCAAATCCAGTGGCACTATGTTGTAAGGAAAAGATCAATATCTTACAGATACCATCGCGATAAAATATATTGGGCGAGCTGCGGAAGGTCATGACAAGACACAAACAGCAGTTACAGGATACCGTACTAAAAGTATATCTTAAGTACACCAGCGTAATAAGAAAAGGCAGACATTCCTGGCGACTTGGGATCGCGAATAACACTAAATCCATCGCCAGGGCGATGTTGGTATGAGGCAAGGAATCAACCACGGAAGACAGGTGAAATTCTGGCGAACAATTTTCCACTATGGATCATTTTAGTTCGAACTTCTTAACTTCTACACGCAGCCAACTCCATCGCTAAGGCACTCCGTCTAAAATACATTTTAAAATAATCTTCAATGGCATCCAATCTCTGGCATCCGTTATGACACCCGTTCATCTTAAGTTGATCGCACAAGCGCTAATGAAACTCCTGTCATGTGTCAAGACTCAGGTGTCAGTGTGTTATTCTTTACATTATTAATGAATGAAAAGTCAGAGAAAGTTGTGTGCTGTCACGATCGAACATTAGGCGGATGTATGTTATGCAAAGCGTTCACCAGCGAACAACAAGGCAGCACGTTCCCGCCGTCCGGAGTGCGGCACATGATAGACGGTCTCAGTCGGAGCCGGCTGGGGGTCGTTGTCACCAGGCGGCGAGGAGATCAGCAAGTCACGAGCTGTTCCCAACCAATGCCTTTAATGAGCCTTTCACGACTTCTCACGAAAGAAGATAGTCAGTGTTGGCCGATTAAAACTCAGGATTCAGACGCTTCAGTCACCAAGGGCACGAATCGCCAGTTACCCGGACGATAAACTGGCGAATGCCATGGGAAATGTGATGTCTACCGTGAAACGTTCAGTCGTCGGCCTTCTATTTCATAATACAAAATTGTTATGCTAGTTATGAAAAGAATCATTTAAATGGGAGCAAGCAGGACCCAATCATTGTGCAATTATTTATACCCCTGAACAACATTTGAATATTGTTCTTAGCATTTGAAGTTTGAACATATTTGAACAAAACGGATCACAATAACTGATAGGGGATAAACAATTAACACGGAAGAAACGATTGGAAAGCGCGAGTGATGGCTGTTTTTACACTTGTAACCTCACTTCGATTACCGATTCGATCGGCGCTTTCCCTGTGGAACATTGCGAGTCGGATCATCATGAGTAATGTGTTCGGAATGATACATCGCCACACTTTCCGCCGTCACTGCGACATCAGCAATCAATTCACGTTAACTGAACATTGTGATTCAAATTACACAGCGTCCGCCCCAGCTATCCGTTCGAAGATAGCCCGACTGACCTCAGGTCATCAGGTCACCAGGGGAGGGGAGAGGTGCAGCGATAAGCGCACAGAACTGACCAAATTCGGCGACGATTGTCCCAGTCTGTCCGTCATATAGAGCAGGTCACTCTGTCGCCACGCAAGTCGCAGGGTGTCGGCATGGAAACAGCAGTGCGCTCAGATACACCTTTTCTTCCAGTCCGAGATCTCGAGATTTATATTAAAAAATATGCACAAAACCCCATTCCACCTAAGCCGGCACACCGCAGCCGAATACAATAATGTTTAGGCTCAGGAAACAGAGCGATGCAGTTCGCCGGCATTGCCCTTCCCAGTCCCACTCGTCTACATTACCCCTGCTGTTTACTCCATCCGGCTGCCTAGATAGTGTAGCCGAGACGGCTCTGGTGAGACGGCTCTGGTGAGACGGCTCTGGTGAGACGGCTCTGGTGAGACGGCTCTGGTGAGACGGCTCTGGTGACATGGCTATGGTGAGACGGTGAGTCCGTTTGGTGACGCCGCGGAGTAGACACCAGCCGCATGCCCTGTCCGAAGCCACACACCTCCCATCTCGTGAAGGCGGACTCTCCAGGCTGGAGGCTGCTCTTGCTCCTGCTCGAGCGTACCATCGTGACAGGCCTTGTTTTAATAGATGATTTTTCAATGATGCTCTTAGGTCCATGAAAATAAACTGCAAGCTGCAGCTTTCATTAATGCAATGAGCCAGATACAGTACAGTTGTATATTTGATACAGTTGTGTCCTTACGGCTGCAGCGAACCATTTCCTGACTTATTCCCTGAGCCATGCAGCTGCCAGTGAACTTCTGAGCCATGAATTCAGTTCATTCCAGCACCGCCACCTCCTGACTTGTCACTCACTCCAATCGACCGTTTACCGACGTGTCACGCCTAACGCGCGAGCCCCGCCAGTCAGCCTTGCCAGTCAGTCTGTCAGACTGGCTGACAGACTGGCTGACAGACTGGCTGACGGTCGGACGGCGGCAGTCTGACACAGTTTCCGGCCAAGTCGGTCCCGCGGCGTGCTCGCAGTCTCACGCACTGGCCATATGGCGCAGTGACTAATCCGTAAAAACCCACAGCACTGGCCCAATTCGTCGGCGACCAGGCTTAACACCGGACGGTAGTCATGATGCGTCTACGCGTTCCCGCTGGCTCGACCAGGCGTTGTCGCTGGCGCTACAAGGCTCCAGTCGCCTTGTAGAGCCAGCGACACCTGAGTGCGGCCCCCTGACGGGGACCACCACAGGGCTTCCTCAGCCCCTCAGGCAGCCCGCGGCCTGCGTTCTGTCCCCTCCGCCAGCCCGTCACGTCCGCCGGTGGTCTGTCAAACCCCGGTTCGCACGGGGTGGTGTGCGCTAATGGGACGTACGTGACGCGCCGCGCTGCGCCGCCCTCGTCGCAGCGAACGTGACGCAGCAGCGACGACTGTCGACGAGTCTGACGCGCCGGCGGCAGAAGACGCACTGCGGACCAAGTTAGCGCCGGCGGTCCGCGGCGCAACTAATTGTTTTCCCCTCAGATGGAACTAGAGGACGGAATCGAGCGTGAGAGCGTTGTAAAATCTCTCCGAGAGAGAAAACACGCAAGACGTCCAGCCCATTCTGATCTCGCTGCTCGCAATTAGGCGCATTAGAGACGGTACCACTTTCGACATGAAGAGCGTCATTGCGCCGTCCCAGCCCGCCCATCGCATCTTTCATCGAGCCGAATCACCATCACTAACCGACGCACAGCGGGCGGGCGGCCGGCAGGCCCCACCAAATACCAATTTTCAATAATGCACCGATCGATTTCGCCGTCGTTCGGTTTCCCCGGTGATACGTCATGGACACAGAGCGCACCCCGCTCTCTGTCAGAGAGCGTACCGGCACCTGGCCGGCCGCGGCAGGTGCGCCTCTCGCAGGTACAGTCTCGGGCAGAGGCGGCGCCCGCGGCCGCGGAGGCGCTGGGAGCAGCAGTCCGTTCAGTACGGTGGCGTGGCGCTTGCTCGTCTGGTGGGAGGCCGTTCCTCCTGCGTGCGGTGCTCACGGAGAGGGGCGACTGGTGACCGTCAGGTAGGTCCTGAGGGGAGGTGTACCGGGGTCGTAGGGTTGTTCGGCCAGGATATATTTACATCCGGAGCTTGGGTTTGTAACTTGGCAGTGCAATAACTTTGCTGTCCCCGATGGATTGCATCGGCCATCCGGTTACTTTGCAGCTTTTATCCACTGGAAAAAAACATTTTTAAAGAATAGTGTTTTTCAGTGCAAAACCTGCCTTCGGTTATAAGCTTTCAGTATCGCAGCTACCCTAAAAATACTTATAATGCCTGATCATTATAGTACGCAGCACATTGATAGGCCTGCGCTAAACGCATGTATCTTTGAAGGCGTAAACCTACCAACATAAAGCAGACTTTACTTACGCTCATTTAAAACTATACCGTGGCTGCGGTTTCAGACGTACATTGACAATAGCAATGTGGTTGCGTGCGGTGCTTTGATCTGACCATCTTGCCGCGATAATTAATATTCCGGTCATTTATCAACGAGCCTTGGATTTAATGACCGTGGGATTCTGCGCAGGCCCACAGAATGATTCCGTTGGGCGGAAGTTCATTGTTCCTGGTCGACAGCACCGCCGGAAATCCGGTCCTCAGCAGAGACTGCTGATGTCCTTACACCCCTGAGTTGTCGGTTCTGCGCTGATAACATAAAACCTGCTAACCGCTGCTGTAGCGTCCGCTATGTCACTGCAGAACTGACAGCCCGCATCTGCATTCTAAAACGCTGTTTTATACCGACTCCGTTTGAAACAAAGAATCGCTTTATCTAGTCGAGCATCAGGCAACATCCCGCACACCGTCGACAGTTCGAGTAAACGTCCACTGCTCGTGTTCACACTGCACACCTCTGGCGTCGCCGACAGCTGTAGGTTATCACATGAGCCGCAGTCACCCGGCGGGACGGAGGCCGTATCCACAGGGAGGGGACGCGGGTAGGACGGGCGGTCCTCCTGCCGGGACACGACGGCGCAGCGGCCGTCGGCGGGGCGGGCGGTCCTCCTGCCGGGACACGACCGACGGCTGGGTGGGGCGTCCCGGACGCGTCCCCGTGTGCAGCGGCCCGTGGTCGGGGACGCTCGTGATGCCGCCCGCGCCGGTCTGGGTGCCGGGGGTGCCGGGGCTCGTCTGGATCGTGCAGCGGGTCAGCTGCAGCCGGCCTTGTTATGCCGCCGTCCGTTCTGTACAGGGCTCTTCCTGTTCCTGATCACCCTTCATGGGTGCGAGGTGATCATGATGGTGGCCCAACATTCTGGTCATGTTAAGAAGAAAGTCGTATCTATACCTTTTGGGCTCTGGTCCTCGTGTTCACAGATAATATATATGGTCTAAGGGTGCAATCAACAGTGGACCAAACCAATCCTTACATGTGGCTCGTACATCCTTACTGGCTTGGAGAAAACTCACCTTTTTGTCCCCTTCTTGTCCAGACAAACGTTCTAGTAGGGGGCTTACGGACTTTAGAAGACTGCGTTCTCAACCCACCGCGCCAACGTTTCAAATTCATCTGCAACTGCTTCCCACCAATGCAAAGCTTTGGCAAATGCAAGGGACACAATAACCTACGTCAAGTCAGCAACTGCGATACATGATGCCTGTTGGTGCGCAAAGTGGAGCAGCTGCCGCTTACAGCCAACGTCGCCTCTAATTAGCACCCACCCCATCAGGGAGCGTCCTCGGCGTCGCCCGGCGGCAGGGGCGGGGGCGGCCGGTGGTCAGCGGCGGTGGCGGCAGTTAGCGGCGCAGTGGCGGCAGTTGGCGGCGCAGTGGCGGCAGTTGGCGGCGCAGTGGCGGCAGTTGGCGGCGCAGGGGCGGCAGTTTGCGGCGCGTTCCGCTCGGCTGGGGAGCGTGTCACGCACCTGGCCAGATGGGCCTCGGCTCGCTCCCTCCGGCACCAGTCTGTCGGCCTGTCGCTGCCGCCCCGCCCCGCCCCGCCCCGCCCCGCCCCGCCCCGGCTCACAGCAGGCCCCGGCCGAGCCCCGGCACTCAGCACCGCCGCTGCTGACAAATCGATCAAAACCAGACACGAAATTGACGAAATTACAGCGCTTGGTCAACAGTCGTCAGTACTCAATACTCATTGACTGAAGCCAGGGCTCGGCTGATTGTCGCGAGAGCTTAGTCGATTGTCGGTTAGACTAACCGTCGGCAATAATTTGTCGACTGTCGGGAGGACTTAGTCGACTATCGGCAGGACTTAGTCGACTGTCGGCAGGACTTAGTCGACTGTCGGCAGGACTTAGTCGACTGTCGGCAGAACTTAGTCGACTATTTTCAGGACTTAGTCGATTCTCGGCAGGACTTAGTCGGCTGTCGGCTGTACTCAAATCGAAGTCTGTCGTCAGGACATAGGTCTCTGTTAGTATGACTGCTGAGTGCTGACTGATTGTTGATAACTGTCAGCTGACTGTCGATGAGTGTCAGCTGACTGTCGATGATTGTCAGCTGACTGTCAACTGACTGTGAGTGTCAGGAGTGTCAGCTGACTGTGAGTGTCAGCTGACTGTGAGTGTCAGCTGACTGTGAGTGTCAGCTGACTGTGAGTGTCAGCTGGCTGTGGGTGTCAGCTGACTGTGAGTGACAGCTGACTGTGGGTGTCCGTTGACTTTGTGTGTCAGCTGACTGTCAGTGTCAGCTGACTGTGGGTGTCAGCTGACTGTCAGTGACAGCTGACTGTGAGTGACAGCTGACTGTGAGTGTCAGTTGACTTTGTGTGTCAACTGACTGTGAGTGTCAGCTGACTGTGAGTGTCAGCTGACTGTGAGTGTCAGCTGACTGCCGGACCCCGGTCGGGCCGCAGTGCCGTGTTTGGCTCCCCCTGCAGCGGTGCACGCCGCTACATATCGGCTGCTGAGCCGGTCAGACCGCCACCGTGCATACCAAGTGCCGCGCGGACGTCGTCCGACGGCCCCGACACTGTAGACACTGCAGGAAGACACTGCAGGGAGGCACTGCAGGGATGCACAGCGGGCAGGAACTACGGGTAGGAACTGCAGGGCAGGCACTGCAGGGAGGCACTGCGGGCAGGAACTGCAGGGCAGGAACTGCAGGGAGGCACTGCAGGGAGGCACTGCGGGCAGGAACTGCAGGGAGGCACTGCGGGCAGGAACTGCAGGGCAGGCACTGCGGGCAGGCACTGCGGACAGGCACTGCAGGCAGGCACTGCGGACGGGCACTGCGGGCAGGCACTATGGACAGGCACTGGAGAGCAGGCACTGCGGGAAGGCATTGCAGGCAGGCACTGCGGGCAGGCATTGCAGGGCAGGCATTGCAGGGCAGGCACTGCGGGCAGGCACTGCAGGGCAGGCACTGCAGGGCAGGCACTGCAGGGCAGGCACTGCAGGGCAGGCACTGCAGGGCAGGCACTTCGGGCAGGCACTGCGGGAAGGCACACCGTTACCTTACCCGACTGTGACCGGCACCGAAGACACGGCCGGCAACGCTAAGAAAGCAGGACATTGGTATATTGGTTCCACTCTCACATGTGTGTACACTGTGCCAGTGTGCATAAAATATTAACCTGCTTGTGTGGTGAATGCAAAGAGTTCGCACATCAAAGCCAGAGGAATAGGGTGCAATGCAAGGTGATTCACTTGGCGGAGTTTGAATCTAGCTGCTTTCGATCTTACGATATCGTGCCGACTTCAGTTGTCTACACCTGAAGCGAAACTATTATAATTTTATAGCAAGTCACATTATCATCGCATATGTGCACAGCTCAGAAGCCATTCCACTGTATCAACTAACAGAGTCATTGATTATGCATTCTTACTGACAGAAGTCGAGGTCAATGCTCCACCATTCGATACAATTCAGTGTAGGCATGTTACTGACCACCCGGTCGACACCAAGCAGACCTAAGTAGGCCAAGGGGACGATTTCTCGCGCGGACTCTGGTTTTCGCCTTTTTGCAGTAGGTATACGTATGAAGGTACTGTTTCCCCACACTCAGACAATGACTCGAAGCTAGAGCTGCATGACCTAGACAGCAAACTGCGGAGAGCAAAAACCGAACAAAACACATCAAAACCCGTCCCACTGTCTCAGCACACATTGTTATTCCTATGTTGAGTTAACAGGTGAAAAGGACCTGTCTAGCATTTAACAGAAAACCTTGTTGTGCGCAATAGTTTGAGCTGGGAGACTCAGTAAAACTCGTTGAGATCTGACTTCTTACGGGTCTTCTCGTGTTTTATACTCTCGTGAAGACTTGACAAGATCATCGACACCACTCTAAGTATGCTTAATTACCTTTCATCTCAGTTACCGTTTGCCCAGCGAAATCTGTTCCGGGCAACAATCGCCTCGTCAGCACACTCGCCGCTTTCCTCTCGCCAGCCATTGTCCACGCTTCCTGGTATTGCCCGGCTAATTGCTCCCAATCATCGTCACCTTTCATCGCAGCGACGTCTCCCGAAACGAAATCGTCGCGCCGAGCCCTAATGGTCCGTTTACTCGGCGTTCTCTGTTGTTTGCGCGACACGACGGCAACAGCTGAGCAATGTCGGGCCGGCAGCGGCGGCGGCGGCGGCGGCGGCCGCCCAACGGCTTAGAACGCTGCGTCCTCCGCCTCCGCCCCCGCCCCCGCCCAACACCGACTCGTGTCTGTCACATCCGCCCCCGCCCGCCGCCAAGTCGGAGACAGGAGACAGAGAGCGATGCCGCCTCTGTCGGTTCATCCACCCCACCTTGCGGTAAGAAAGGGGAAGTCGTCCAGCCGCCGTCGTCCGGCCGGCAGCAGGCAGCTGTCTCCACTGTGCCCTGCGCGTCACAGCAGGCTGCGGTCTGCTGTAATGAGCGGTGCCGGACGCGCGGGGTGACCGGCGTGGCCCACTGCCGGCCCGGTGTGGCGGCGCGGTCTCCAGCTCACGAGTGGGGTCAGTGATGACTGCGGGTCGGGCCGCGTGCCGCCCCGCCGAGTCGGCACCGTTAGTCCGCTCCTCCGCACGTGCCGGGCCGACCCACCAGCCTCCGCCAGCCTCAGTCACCGCGCCGCCGGCCATGATACGACCTACGAGGATAACAATGGGCTGTAGATTTCTGGCTGGGATATTACCGGCCAGCCAGGACACCATGGGCTTTGGTAGCAGAGCGGGTCGCCTGCCGACCACGCACGTAAGCGGTCCCACGCCGCACGCGGCAGTGAATGCAGGGTTGAGCAGGTTAGCGGCTAAGTTGCGGCATCCGGTGTAGAAAGAGACGCCTGCTGAACACGCCAGTCATGACAACATACAATGCAACCATGCAATGCATGCAATGCATGCAATGCGGCGTTATTGTGCATACATGCTCTGCGTGAAAGTGGCAGCTGCCGTTTGATTACAGCAATCAGTACCAACACCGTTAGCTATTGAGAGCTCATTGCACTGCTCGAACTGACAGTCCCTGACCCGCCTACCCACTCAGCTGGCGTGCCCGAGTTCGGGCTCTACACAGGCCGCCTCGTTCAGAAGTGCTCCAGTGAGTGCCCGCGGGCGGTGTTAATTGGCGACCTGGCCGCCAGGTGGCAGGCTGCAATCTCGGCACTCGGCTGCGCTGCTCTCGGCTCGTGTAATGAGTTCGGCCCGACTATCGCGGCCGTGTTTGGGCCGATAGTCGCCGGCGGGATGGACGATCGCCGGAACCTCCGATAGGCCTCGGTCGATAGTCACAGGCGCTGGAAGAGTAAAGGTCACCAGTGGGCTGACATGACCCATAGGAGCGAGTCGGTGCACCTACCCACAAACTAGCTTGTTTAAAACTTTTCAGTGATGCAATTGTAAAAGCATGTTGCAGTGTTTTCGATGTGAAAGGAACAAAATGCGAGGTTGCTTTATGCAAACACCTGTTTCGGTTTTTATCGGTTTCATTATGGACACACACATACCGAAGATTGCAGCAGACTCTCCCCACTGTAATTTGCGGCGCGATTTTACAACTCGTCATCACGGAGGTCAGCACCGGCATATCATCCGATGTCGACAGCCGACTTCAAACCGGCCCGTTTCCGGAGTCGAGCGGCACCTCGGTGTCATGTTTACTCGGTGCCTCCTCCGTGCCACGCCGGCTCGGTACCACCGTGGTGCCATGCCGACTCGGTGCCGCCTCGGTAGCTGCGCGGCGGTGCTTTGACTCGATAGCGACCGTCGCTGTGACGGCTGTGACGTCACGTCACCCGCCTCTCCGGCCAGGCCGAACTGATGGCCGAAACACAACGGTGCGCCTCGGCCACCGAGCCACCGGAACGGGCCACGGCGACCGGAATATGCGGCCGACGCGATGTGACTGCCGCCGCCGGCAGCGCGCGGCCAGCCGGCAAACCGCGGCCCGCAGTCTCCTCAGAGATGAACGGCCGCCGCCGTCTGACCGCTGCAGCCAGAGAAGCTAGTCAGACGGCTCCGGAGACGAGATGGTGGAGATAGAGGACACACACAAACACATGTACGCAGACGCACACTTTCATTCGGCTTTTCTCCGAATTGGAGACACTTAAGACCCGAGTGCATGTGTGACACTCTTAGCCTGCCGAGTGTGACACTGAGTCAGTTAGCTGAGCACTGCGGAAGTCTCTTATTTCCGAGTCAGCCGTCAGCAGCTCCATTTGCGCTGAAAACGCGGGCAGCCAACGCTGTGACTGACCTGAATACATGAGTAATTGGTCTCGACAGACCTGCGTTTAACACTTGGAAGGCGTCCAGCTGTTTCACGTCGCTACCCTCTCGTGAGAGATGGCTGCTTCTTCATCAGCCCACAAAAACCGACAGCCAGATGGCAGGGATTTTGTGCTTTTCCTTCATCTCCGGCTCAAAGCGGACATAACCGATTTGACTAATGGATCAGAGCCCGTGATTTAGGCTGTAGGATGGTTCACCGGACAATGAACTGTCATGCTGACGTTATTTACATAGACGCCAGCTTTCTGTAGTGTTGTAAAGTGGCATAGTCTGTCGTTAGACCTCGTTTTGGAGTCCAGCCTCTCCTCGTTCATGTTCCACCCATCGACACGTTCAACCGTGCGCTGTAACTCATTTCCCGGCCATTGAGGGTGGCGTTTTTGCCTCATCGGGGAGCCGAGCAGGCGTGACCGTGTGCCGCGTCGGCTCTCCAGTCGAGCAGAGTTCGACGGAGCCGGCAGAGTTCGACGGATGCACCTGCAGGGTGGCACTGACCTGAGGTCACCTGAGGTCACCTGAGGTCTTCCGCTGACCCCAGCTGACTCCGTCTGACCCGGAGGTCGGCCACAGCAGAGGCGCTACTCAGAGGCGCTAGCTAGCTACTCACGCGGCAGGCTGAAGTGACCCAGCAGGTCGCACCGTTTGGATGGGAATTTAGGAGGCGTGAAGTGCGATCAACTAGGCTAAAGAGATACCTACCTGACAAATTACGGGTACCTTTCTAGGCGTGCTTTCACGCATTATTTATTGAGAGGCATCTGGCCACGCCTCAGAGCTGTTCAAAATACCACATGTCCACACCAAGCGATCAACGTAAACAAATTGACTCGGGCTGTGTTCGTGTTTATCTCCTACACCTACTTGCTTTACATGGCATCGAAGCATCGAGCTCAACGTCGTTCCGAGAAAGCAGGCGTCACCAGGAAGGTATACCTGAACAATGTGAACATATCCGTATTATCTTATGAGTTATGCCTCGAGTCGGCAACAATAGCACGATAACAGAAAAAGTGACAGTTTGCTGGCTGTTTCATTTCATGCGAGCATTCGCGAAAAATATGCATCGGTGTGAAAATGTCACGTTTACTTTAGTGCAGCGTTTGCATACAATTTTGTCCTACTAGCGTCCAATACACACGTCGCTATTCCAGGTGACCGTGTCGTCAAACTTACACTATTGGGTATTTTCGCTTACGAGGTATGTACCTACTTTGATACATGCCACCTATCTACTTTCATTATCACATCTGGCCTCGCAGCCTTTTTTGTGGATAAAGCCCGTTCGGGCCTATTGGACCATTGCGGAACTTTGGGATGAAGGAGATGGAGTAAAGTGGGTCCGAATGAAACGCCGACCGAATGACCGGCTACGGACATGCCATGCAACCGGCCACCACAACGGGGGGACGGCTCGAGGGCCAATCACTTGCCCGGCGGCCAGCGACCACCGGACCCGATTAACGCGGGCGTGACATAGGATATAGGATCGTTAATCGGGATCATTAAAAGGGACATGCCTCGCAGCTCTCTTTCGGTGCTACTGTCCTCCGTCCCGTGGCCGTGTCTTGTGGGCGTGTCTCCACCGTCCCCGTCTCGTGGGCGTGTCTCCACCATCCCCGTCTCGTGGGCGTGTCTCCCCACCGTCCCCGTCTCGTGGGCGTGTCTCCACCGTCCCGTCTCGTGGGCGGGTCTCCCCCACCGTCCCCGTCTCGTGGGCGTGGCTCGCC
>JARBER010221487.1:0-13618 GCA_030265075.1 Balanus glandula | reverse complement strand
GGTGGCAATGCCACCCCTGTGTCACGACAGGGGTGGCAGTCTGCCACCCCTGCCCCTATGGTGGCGCCGCCCCTGGACTTACCGACAACGAATGATAATTAGAAATACAATACAAATATATCTCGAAATGGTCTCTTTTCCCACAGTTCACCAAACATGACCACTCACATAGGTGTTATTGTCGGCCAAATATTCCTATAAATGCCACGGATTTTATGACGGATGATAAATAGCAGAAACAATAACAGCACATGAGGCAACAAGTTGTCATAGTACATCGCGATAAATGATTCAGGACTGCTTAGGAGCAACATGTTTAGGACCGTAGTCGGGAAACTCACACTCACACATTCGCACGACAAATACCATGCAGTCAGTGCGAGTCAACCAAGTCATCCACAGTCACTTCCATTGCTCAAAGTAAACGTTACAGATCCAGATACAGATACAAATACAAATGTGTGTTTATAAATTATCCACAATCATGGTGATTTTGAACCCTTTACATTGAACAGTGTAACATATTGAGCAAGAGGACAAAGGTATCACTATAACGGAGCACGGAGTGCGCACGATATATACAATCATTTTCTTCACTGTCGTCTGGACAGGATCACCCTCTTCAGCTCTTCAGACGGACCGCTGACACATGAGGGTCAATATTGATATTGTCCAGCAAAGTGAGTCCTTTGAGACACAGTCGGCGCTTCCCCGCGTCAGTCTGCGCCAGGGCCTATTTTAACATGGTAACTGCGTGGGGCAAATGCCCGTGCATTCAGCCAAATCCCTATCCCAACATTTTCAGTCACTGAATTTCGCCCACCCTGGAAAAAGGCTATAAGATCGCATGCTCGAGAATAAATACTCTGACAATTATTGTGTTAAAAATGATTGTTATTTGTTTTTATCAAAACAAAGCATAATTAAGGAAAGCTTTACAATGTACTACACAATTACTTGTGAGCAGGAAATTTGCTCAGATGGTCGTCTGTGTCCCAAAGGCGTAAGTTTTGAAGATGATACAAACTCGCTTGTCTTGTCGTGATGTATGAGAAAACAATATGAGCATGACAGGCACAACCCGACCCGTGGCAACGTTTTACAGAAGCGGTTACATGCGGTTTCTCTGCAACCGCATGCGGATTGACAAGCGGTCTTTTTTGTTAATCAGCCCCATCCAACCCGCCCTGTTCGAGACAAGTACCGACCAATGTGGATGACTGCCGTTGCGCGTGGGGCGTACCGCGTGAGGGCGTGAGCAAGTGTTTTCTAAGAAAACCTGAAAAACGGCTTGGTCGATGGTGCTCAAATTTGGTGTGTGGTTAGATACACCTCAGATGCAACTCGCTCTAAAGTAAGGAATAGGATGCCTTTGCGCGTGCGCACATGCATATTCCTATTACATGTATCAGGATGGATGAGCCAATTGTGTTCAAGGTTGGTATGTTGTTAGGGACCAGTCAGCTGACGCTTTTTCAACAGCGATGGCTGGGGTACCTTTGCACGCACGCACGTGCACATCCCTATTCTATACCACAGTGAGCCGATTGTGTTTAAATTTCATATGAGGTTAGGAACCTCTCAGCCACCACTTTACTACAAGCCAGGGGTAGAACGCCGCTGCACATACGCACAGGAGCACTCTTTCTTTCTCGGAAATAAATTGCCCGATCTTGTTCGAAGTCACCTTACTGATTACTGATAATACACGTTTTATTGATAATAACATTATATAACCTGATCTAACCTTCTACAGCAATTACGATCGCAGAAACCCACGTAAAGAACGTTCCGCAAGGCAGCAGGAGACCCGAGCCGATCGTTTTAAATGTGTTTGAGCCCTAGACGAAACTTGAGGCTCCGCTGCACTCACGGTTTGCTTTATGGTTATAATATTACAATTTTGTCTACTTTGACCAATATCTAAAATTGTCACGTGGCCTCGCGCCGTCACACCAGTAAACATCACCATAACGAACCCATTGGCCATCATCGTGGTTCATGGCCATTCGGTTCGTCTTTACGTTAAAATGTTTAAATAAGCGAAATAGCTTTTTCCCCACCGCCTATAGTTCTGGGTTTTATTGTAGTAAGTTTCGTTACTGAAGTTATAAGATAAATACATCAAAATGCTGAAGAGGGTTAAATACACGCATAAAATGTCGGCAAATTGTTCGTTATTTAACCAATCTCTCACACAAATTTTCGTTGACGCCCCTGGTGATGTTGCTACTTTTCTATTTCCTGGGGAAAATAGTTTGATTACGCATTGATTATCGCATGTTTATACGAACAATAATATTTGTAAATGTCTGCAATGTGACGCATTGATGAGAATGCCTAATAAAAGTATAATATTTAAAATGTGCTGCTTCGCGGAGAAGTTAATTTAACAATTGCCTGTCTCAAGCGCAAAAAAATATTACAAATTGTTATAACTGATTCAAAATTGTTGTTGCTTTTCCAAAAAATTTATGACAGTTTGCTAACAAAAAATCCCTTAAGTTAGTAGGACCATGCCCTACATGTCATACGGCATTCTCCATTCTTGTAAAAATACTTTTCGTTCGCTTGTTATGGCCTTTTCAACGTTTGGAAAGGACGTCCTTTCGAGGCGCCTTGCATTTTGCTGAAAAACAATAAACTTCAACAAAACACGTTGAAGGAGTGGTCAGAAAACAAAGCGGACTAATTCCGGGGTGTTTTATAATTTAACAGTACCCTATTTGTGGCTTCTACCTATATGTGGTGGCCCCCGCCAAAGCGGCCAGCTAGATCCACCAGTGGCGCGTCACGCCGATCCTGTGCACCACTTACTGACGGTAAGTGGCAGTCACATGAAGAAGGGATTGTGTAGGCCGATAAGTCGGACGGGTGCAGATGTTTTCTGTTGATCCGCATGTGCTTACCAAAACCGGTAATAGGCGTTCACGTGCACTCTCTCTCTGGCCCTTAGCAAACAACCGTTAAAATCATCTGCATTGACAATTATAGCCTATAGATAGAGGGTACTTAACAACCATGGACTGGACCTGGTTCTCCAGTGAATCAAGGTTAGCTCCTCACCGCAGAAGATGTACATCAAGCTCCAGAGCAGGTAGGCGATGCTGCTGCCGCGGACGTCGATGGTGCATCCGGCGGTGCTGTTGCCGACCGCGGCGTCCGTCACGCCCTCCAGCGGCTCGCCACTGAGCAGCCTCAGCTCCTCCTCGACACACAGCCGGCGGCTCTGCGCCGTGTTGTCCCGGATCTCGGGCGCCGCCACCAGCAGGTAGGACACGAAGCCGCAGAGCAGGCCGCACGTCACGATCGCCATGCCGATGCCCATCCAGCGCGGCCGATTGCCGTGGCTGGCGAGGTAGCTGAGGAAGACGGAGCTGAGCAGCGGCCCGATCTCGCCGATCGACCGTAGCAGGCCGGTCTGCTTGCTGCTGAAGTGGAAGTGGCGCTCGATGGAAGTCTGCACGCCGATCAGGTAGTTGAACACCATCGCCTGGAAGACGTTCTTCAGGCAGAAGAAGAGGATGAAGACGTGCCGCGTGCCGAGACGCTGCAGCGGCGCGGGGTAGACGCCCAGCCCGCCGCAGCCGGAGGAGCCCAGCTCTTCATCGTCGTCGGCGGCGTGCTCAGAGGTGCCGGCGTCGCCGTTGACGGCGGCGGCGGCGGCCGCGCGCTCGGCGCCGAGTTTGTCCTCGCCGGTGACCAGATCAACTTCATCCTTCGTCACGTCCAGTGGGTTGTCGACCCCCGCCATGACTCGCGAGTCGCGACACTCTACTGACGCTACTGACCAACTCACAGCCCACAGCTGTGCCGCCAATAGTCCCGCACAGATGTCAACACCAGACCGCGACGGCGAGCGAACAGCAGGACCTCGCGTGCCGAGCGGGAGGGCAGGGTCCACACCTGTATTGGCCACTGTCGTATCACCGACTATGACGAGGGAGCGGCGGCGGCGGCGGCGGCGGCGGCGGCAGCGGCGGCGGCGGCAGTCAGCTGGCTAGTCGCCGGCGCGTTGGCCAATCAGCAGCGAGAAAGACGACTCTGCGTGTGTTATGTAACCCACCTGGAACCAGCCACCAGCTGCAGAAGAATGTTGATCACATCCGAGCGACCTGATGACAAAAATCGAGCCGCTACTGGATTTTTTCTTCTTCGTGATATAAGCTCTTATCTGCGAGCTACTGTTATAGGTGAAGAAAGAAAAACCAAGAAACTCAGTTGCACCACGGATCATAGAATGTTTATAGTAGGTGGTAAAGATTATAGTATTATTATATGATCCGTGATATTGGTATAACGATGATATTGGGCAAATAAAGGCGCGAGTTTCGATAAGTAGACTTCAGATTCGGATTCAGGTGCGATTGTTATATAAGATATGCATTTTTACAATAAAGTGACAGAGTCCCTTTAAAGAGCTCCCCGCCCGTCACGATCGCCTCATGAGGGCTCCCGGCCCATGGTGGGTGATGCAGGCTATCATCCAGACTGACATCTGAACTACCTGGTATATATGATATATATATGTATATATATATATATATATATATATATATATACATATATAAATTATATAGACACGATGACTTCAAAAAGTACAGGTGCTCTGATCACTCTCAGTCACTCCCGTCACGTGTCACCAGCGAACACTTGAACATCATTGTCCACGCACTTGTCACATCGACCGTTGGTGATTGTATGAGCGTGTACGGATCGTGCGGCGGGACACAGATGGCTTGTGTGTAAAAAGGTCATCAACTTTGGTGAGCGGATTGGGGGCAGTGGTCGCAGACGTTGTGATCTTATCTGTGATAAAATGAGTTCGGATGGTCATATCATAATTTGTGTTGAATAATTTGTGTAAAATAAGCCATTAAATATGTTTTGCATTGCTTTCTTATACTTTTTCGTTTACTGACCATTTGTGACCCAGCCTTGACCTGGACCTTTGACCAAAAAACAGCTCATGCGAGATGCGTGTTATAGAGCGGCTCTCCTGGTGCCGAACGCGCCCTGCAGAATATAGTATATCCGTTCGGCAAGGACACGTTTTGTGCGTAAATCTCCAGATAACGAGGTGTTGTTTTACTGATAATGTAAGCAGTTTTATAAGTGTTGTCGATAAGGTTCTGGGACCAAATAAGCATTTTCTACCTCATCATCGTCAACACGTTTATTAGCTTTCAAGTTCGAAATAAAAGACACTGTTTGTTAGAGCCAGCGCAAAAGCACAAAAGTGCTTGGTGCTGCTGTCTTCATTATATAGCTTTCGGAAATGCACGAAGCTTGATTGACATTTACGGTTCGGTCTTAATGTTTCTGGTGAAATATGATAAGTAATTAAGGTTGGGTCGTAATTATTTCGGTCGGATACTACGCCTAATTCGTAGTACGGCGGATGACATTAAGCTGACTCGCCGCCGCGCTCGCCTGGCGGGCGATCTATCGGCATTAGGCAGTGTAACGTAGGCAGCCTAGTGTAACGTAGGCAGCCTAGTGTAGCGTAGGCAGCCTATTGTAGCGTAGGCACTGTAGCGAAGGCAGTGTAGCGTAGGCAGCCTAGCGTAGGCAGTGTATCGAAGGCAGCCTAACGTAGGCAGTGTAGCGTATGCAGTGTAGCGAAGGCATTGCAGCGTAGGCAGTGTAGCGTAGGCAGCCTAGCGTAGGCAGTGTATCGTAGGCAGCCTAACGTACGCAGCTAAGCGTAGGCAGTGTAGTGTAGGCAGTGTAACGTAGGCAGTCTAGTGTAGCGTAGGCACTGTAGCGAAGGCATTACAGCATAGGCAGTGTAGCGTAGGCAGCCTAGTGTAGCGTAGGCACTGTAGCGAAGGCAGTGTAGCGTAGGCAGCCTAATGTAGCGTAGGCAGCCTAGCGTAGGCAGTGTATCGAAGGCAGCCTAACGTAGGCAGTGTAGCGTAGGCAGTGTAGCGAAGGCATTGCAGCGTAGGCAGTGTAGCGTAGGCAGTGTAGCGAAGGCAGTGTAGCGTAGGCAGTGTATCGTAGGCAGCCTAACGTAGGCAGCTAAGCGTAGGCAGTGTAGTGTAGGCAGTGTAGCGTAGGCAGTGAAGCGTAGGCAGTGTATCGTAGGCAGCCTAGCGTAGGCAGTGTAACGTAGGCAGCCTAACGTACGCAGCTAAGCGTAGGCAGTGTAGTGTAGGCAGTGTAGCGTAGGCAGTGTAGCGTAGGCAGTGTATCGTAGGCAGCCTAGCGTAGGCAGTGTAACGTAGGCAGTGTAACGTAGGGAGTTAAGCGTAGGCAGCCTAGTGTAGGTAGTCACTCGCATGCAGTCTCACATGATCAGTCTAGAGTAGCCCGTCTAGTGTAGGGAGTCTAGCGAAGCAGTCTAGCGAAGCAGTCTAGCGAAGCAGTCTAGCGAAGCAGTCTAGCGTACGGGCAGTGGGGGTAGCGGAGAGGCTCGGAGCGATCGATTGGAGAGGGGAGACGGGAGAGCGGCAGCGGGCACGACGCGCGGGAACGGACGTCATCAATATGTCATCTTCCAGTGATGGCACAGTCATTGTGGCGATCGTGCTGTGGTGGCTGGCGGGGAGACTGAGACGCGGACGGACTGGCGGTCCCCCGGACACGGCCCCGGGCTGGGGAAGAAGGAGGGGAGGGGCCGGGTGTCTGCGTGTGCGGACGTCGGTTGTAGGGATCTCGAAGGCAGGTTTCCACCGAGTGCGCCCTCCTCTGGGCAGTGACGCTGAGGAGAATCGGGACATGAGACCGCCATCTGTCAATACTGGCGGCACCTGTGCTCACCGGATAACTGGAGATGCGTTGGAGGGTGAGGGGGGGTAGATATTGACTAGGGGATTACAGACGAGAATAGATACAAGCGAGAGAGACTAGAGACTCTAGACGAGACTTCACACAACCGTAGCTGTGCTGTTGATTTCTTATTTATTTCAAGACTGAATAACGAATTTGCTTGTGAATGATCAAACCGATATTCGCACCAATATCCGGATCACTATTTCGTTCTCGCACCAGTTCTGTGGTGCAGCGGCGGCCGTTTCGGCGGAGGGGGTGTGGGCAGCCCAGGCTCGTGTTTGGCCGTCTGTGCATGTGGGCCGGCGGCCGGGTGGCCACCAGGTGCGTCGTCAGCCTGGCCACACCGGCCGCACCGTCCGCACCGCCCGGCCGCCCAGCCGCATCGATCGAGACAGGTCAGAGCTGCGCAGGGCCACGGCGAACCCGCCCGACCAGAGCGCCGCCCGGCCGCGCACCCGCCCGCCGCCCGCCGCCCGCCGGTTTTCTGCAATGGCGTACGCGTTCGGCTGGCCGTGTTGGTTTTGTGCAGACATGTCGGGAACATACGCCGGTGGGTATTGCCAGGAAGCCGCGTGTTTGTGGAGATCGACGTCGGGTGTCGCGCTGGAAGGAGTGGAGCTGTTGTTGTGGGCCCGCGCGCTGCCTCGGGCGCTGTTGTGCGGGGTACGGGTCGGTGTAATTACGCTCGGGAGTGGGTCGGTGTAATTACATGCGGGGTAATGATGTTGGGTGGCGAGGACCGCCGGTTCGGCGGGACATCGGGGCTGCGCTGGCCTCACAGACCGCTCGGCCGGCCAGGGTGACGCCCGCTATGAATGCTTTTGCGACCAATTTTAAGGTTATTTCTGTATATCATGAGCAGAAGGTTATTATTTAAAATATTTATAACCAACTGAGAGGAACTCAAATACACAAATTCACTAGCACAATTTGCAGAGTAGCTGCCTTGTAGTCGATGCATGTCTGTGTAAGCTAGTGCGAATCTGGTGTGGAGCGGTAGGTCGCGATAATAGTTACTCCTTAGTATTTTAAAGTACCGTGTTGCACTTTGGCTTGCTAAGTATATAACACTTTTCCCTAGCATGATTTCAATCAATTACAAGTGGTTTCTACCCGCACAGCATAGGGTGGTAACAGCAGTCAGCCGTCTGGGGTGGGACCTCCTCGAAGTCGGACATTCACGACCGGAAACCTCTGCCCCCGATGACCCTTCCCCTCCCATCAGCTCCCAGCAAACAATAATGTTCGCTAGCGACGAACTAAATCATTCCGAGTCGGGAAAGAACAACTCACGAGTCATTGCCGCGACTCGGAACGAGCTGGCTCAGCTGGGAGTGACGTCATGGCCGGGATTCTTCAGCAGCACATGCAGACAAACTAAAATACTCTGAACTAACATACTCAAACTGAGTACTGTTGCCGGGGTCTAAGTGTTCATTAAGTTTAAACGCGAGACGAATTCGGCGGTGTGTGTCCCAGCCGGCCATTGGTGTAAAACCGTTGGTGTAAACGCCGTGGTGTAAATGCTGTGAACTGGCTGAGGCGCTGTTGGTGGGCAGCTGTGGCGTGGTGTTCGTCGTGCTCGGAGCGTTTCATCTGTTCGACATCGGCACTACTTTGTGGCTGTGTTGATGTTGACGGTTTGAATGGAAATCTACTGATTAATGATGTAAGTCTTCAATAGGGAAATTATACGGGCGCTTGATAGCCTTTATAAGCTAAAGCGCCCCCCCCCCCAAAAAAAACACCAATAACATACACACACGATGCATTTGTATTTGTATTGTTCTAAACTTTTTTCAGATATATTGATGGAAGACTTCACATTCAAAGTATGATGTTGGTTTAGTATAAATCAGAATCAGATATTCGTGCAGTTAAGGTGAACATATTTGAGTAACTTCACATAACCTCAGGATTACTCCCACAAAAAGTGCATTCGATCAAACTCGGTCATGGTGATTGCACTTGATGTTTTCGATGACGACGCTGTTTTTTCGCCGTCTAGTCGGTAAATGATTATACCAAGTAGACTCGTGAGCGCTGGCTTCTGAATGAATAACAAACAATATATTACGGTAATGTAGGGGGAAAATATAGCATGACATCGTTCGGCCTTATCCAAGATAAGCGGCTTGTTGTTGAGCGCCGTATCACCTGGCTGTCGGTGCGCCAATAACCAATTCGCCCCGATCATAATGATCGACTTGCTGTCGGCTCATAGACTCATCAGTTAATGGGGCGCCGGTAGGAGGGATTTTCAAAAGCTCGCCCTTCGCGAGCTGTCGGTTTGTACTCGCCTCGTGGATATTGGCGCAGCCAGGATCGGTGGTCCAAATAGCTGGTTTGTGGCCAAAGTTTTGAAAGTCTGTCACAATGCGTGGGGTCATGTTTTGCTTCGTTTTGTATTAAAGTGCTTTGAAGCTCAGTAAATTCGTCGGTAAAAGTTGCTTATATTTTCTTAACTGTAAGTTCAGACATGTGTTGTTATGTTAGTTTCCTATTTCAGTGACGTATGGCGACCATGCCTCCATTGCTCCCTTGGATCTGCCCCTGCCGTGCTTTGTTTATGTAAAATATACAGCTCTACTCTGGTCGGCCGGCCGCCGGGCACGTTGTGTCCGAACTGTCTCTAAAAGCTGCAGCTCTACGCTGGCCGGGCGCGGTGGTCCCGAACTGCCGTGCCATTTACTCTAAAAGCTGCCGCTCTTCGGCGGTCCCGAATTGTTGGCTTTATCGACTGCGGCCGCGTCCGGGCGGCTGCTGGCAGCGTCAGCTGGGCGTGTGACGTCACGAGTCAGCTGACAGCCGTGACGTCACGTTTTCGGGAGTCGGTCACCGGCCGTCACGCTTATGGAAATGTTGAAATGCTATTTGGAAATGTGTATCAACTTTTGGAGCCAAAGCCGGTCACAAATGTATTAGTTTGGGGATTGGTTTGGGGATCGTCCATACATTTCTCAGAAATATATACAATATGCATTAAACATAAACATGTATTCCGGTTTTATATTATTTAATATTTAATATGATTTGATGATATTGTATTGTCAGTGGTATGATAAAGCTCAGACTCAGAGACCATTCTTGCAAAAGAAATCTAGCTACAGCTTGATTTAAAATTGCCTCATGTTTGCTATCTTCCGCTCGACGTTTCTAAAAGACAGCCAAGAACTCAATCATGCAAAGCGTGATTGGTCTGAATGACATTTTTTATAATAACTTATCCATTAAAGAAACGAGCCGTGCTTCGATTGTTTTATATGAATGGACTCAGAGCATAACATTCTACTGAATGTAGAAGACAAGTGTCGAACTCTGGAAAAAATGTCGCGGTGCCGAATTATGGCGTAAATCCACAAAATAAGCACTCGCCACACGCCAGACGGGGGATCAAATGCGCCTTCTGTCGGACGTACTCTTGTATTCACGAATTGAGTATGAGAATCACTTCACCTAGCCCTCCGTCTCTGTTCGTTTTGACGTTCAATCAGCTCAACTCGGCGTGCTAAATCCGTCTCAGACATCACACATGCATGGCTGTTCACCTAAAAGCGTCGACACCGGGGTGCACCTGAAAATTTCTGTCACCACTTCGGCTAGACGGACAGCATTGGCGCCAGACTGAGCAGAATCCAATAAGCCAGCTATTCCCGAAATCGAATAGCCAGTCGTTGTGCGGCGCCTTATTACGTTTCCTCGCGACACGAACACTCGTTGCCGGCGGCGGCGTTAATTAGGTCAAATATAGATGGCGCTGGTTGTCGCTCTTTCACGCGGCAGCTATTTCGGCTGCTATGTCCGGTAGGTGAACGCTATAAATAGTCCCGATCCGTATATGACGCTGTATTTGATGTGCTAGTAGGCAGGCGGATGTAGGGCTGTATTTTAAGCGCTAGCAGGCAGGTGGATTAATAATACAATGTTTGTTTATGGATAAGAATGTCAACAGACATCATACCGAGTAGTAGGTGCAGTCAGAAGTCACGACACAAAACATGTACAGAGGTCAGCATATGTTTTTCGGTCAGGTTTCGGCACATCAATGAAAACATAACGTTACACGCACCTCTCAGTCGCACAGCGCGTCACAGTATGTGATACCTCGACTTGTCAACTTCGCGACGCTGACTTCGGAAGAGCGATCGGTCGAAATCCGCCGGCGGCCTACCTGACCTCGGCCCGCGAGCCGGCCTTGGCGCCCGTGGAGGACTTCTTGTCGACGGCCGTGGTGCTCGGCTGCGGCGTGGGGTCGGCGCTGGCGGCCTCGGCGGCGATCTCGTCCTGCACCTCGGACATGATCTCGGTGAAGAGCACGTCCCACACCCACGGCTTGTCCGGCTCCTGCACGTCGCGGCCGTCCTGCAGACACCGGGCCAGCAGCTGCAGGTCCAGGCTGTCCAGCGTCATGAACGCCGGCCTCTTCTGCAGGTCGTCGTTGAGCTCCTGCATCGTGGCCACGCGGTTGACGGGCGCCAGGGGCGCCGGCGCCACCTGCAGCGCCAGGTCCTCCTCCATGACCTCGTCCAGGTCCGGGATCATGGGGATGGCCTCGGCGTCGTCGTCGTCCCACGTCGTGCCGCGGACCTGCGGCTGCAGATCCAGCTTGCTGTCCGGCGCTTTGGCGGCGGGCTCGTCGAAGCCGGCTCTCAGGCGGCGGGACGGGACCTGTTGCACTGGAGGTGGCGGCGGCCCCGGGGGACCGGGAGCTCCCCCGGCCGCCGCCGCCGCCGCCGCTGCTGCCGCTGCCGCCGCCGCTCTCTTCTTCTTACCCATGGTGCAGGACTTTGCCTCAAAATAGTCTTTTTAAAAGGGGAAGATGGGTTTGTCTGCTGTGCTGGACAACTGCTCGCTGCACCACTCACAGTTAGCTGTAAATGTTGGGATCAACGCTGCCCTCTTCACTTTAGGTACAGAAACGCTTATTTGTATGAACACATGGGCTTATGTTTGGCTTATCCAACTCCAAGACCATACGAATCCAACTCTTGAGATTTACTGTGCTTTGCTATTTGCAAAACAGTCCGTATTTCTTTTGAAAACAAAGGCACGTGAGCCAGTAATTGGTCGCGCCTACGTATTTCGCTGCTGAAGATAAATTTATTCTGATGACATCTGACAACTGCTTGGCCAATTTCCAACACTTCTGCAACTCACCGACCTCTCTTATGTGGAACTAATAAATATTACTGCCGGCTCAGATGTTTTTGTTGGAAATAATCGTGAGCTACTGACACATCGGTGGGCGAAGTGATGCAATAATTGGGTGCACGGTTGAGCTGTTATTGTTATCCTTTTCGTCGGACTGCGGCATTCAACTGCTACGTAGCTGTGTGCTGTGGCACCTTCGTTTTGATTCAAATCGATATAATTGCTGCGATTATTGAAATCATTGAAACAGGTACTAGAAGCCGGATAAGAATAGACGAAAATGTCGTTTTTTTATTCCAAACTTTGCATCATTTTGACCAATGTAGGTACTGCAAGCAACACAGAACTACACTAGTTCTCTGTATCAGAGTTACGCTGGAAATTGTGCGAACCGGCTTTGTTGATATTTATTAGTACTCAAATTCATGAAATCTTCAACCAAAACTTAAATCTCAAAATTTGCAACTCAAAACTTCGAGAATTGGATCTCGCAAACAAATCCCGAGTTTTCCCCTGAGCCGTGGAGGGTAACTGCCGGAACTCCCCTGGGAAAACACTGACCCGGTCGCAGCCGAAGTTCACGGGGTCAGTGGAGCGTGAAAGGTCACCGTGGCGCCTGGGGGCACCAGTTGACCCGAGGCACTCCGACGGCGACCCGGCGGCGAATTCCGGCTAAGAAGCTCGCATTTATCTGGGCCGAGGCGTTTAACGAGACGGGCTGAGATGTGGAGTGAGATGTGGGATGGGATGGGCTGGATGTTGGCTGGGATAAGGCTGGAATGTGGGCTAGAATGTGGGCTGGAATGTGGTTTGATTGTGAACTGAATGAATGTGAATGTGAATTTGAATGTGGTTTGAATGTGGGCCGGGATATGAGTTGAATGTGGGCTGGGGATGTGTGCTTGAATGCGTGGACTGGGATGTGTGCTGATGTGCGAAAAGGACATTTTGGATATCTTCATGCATATATTTTGCGACATAACTTAATCTGAGTCTGATGTGTGCTAGCACATAAGTCTGATCGGGAGATTTCACTGCATAATGGAGCACTGCGAGGGTGTGGATGTGATTGGTACAGGTCTATGACAGACATGGGTACCTCACAGACATGGGTACCCGCTGGTCATCAGCACGTTGGGATATTACGACCGCTGGCGCATTGATGTGGACTCAGTTATATTGTCATAGAGCTAATCTGGACCGTGCTTCAGCGTGGTTCTGTCGTGGTCCTCAATCTCAGCTGTGCTCTACTGGCGGGATAGGGCGGCACAGCTTCAGTCGTGCTTTGGAATCCTGACGGGTTTTTGTTTATCTGGCTCGCGTGAGCTTCCAGCTGCGATTCACTTGTGTTTCAGTCATTTTTCAGTTTGACTTCTATTATCGTTCAGTAGTGTTTCTGCTGCGTGATGTCCTTTTTATTTGTGTTTCAGCCAGGTTTCACCTATGTTCCTGCCTTGTCTCAGATGTGATCCTGTATATTCTGCTGGTGGCTGCATCTCCCTCAGTTTCAGCTCTGAATCTCCCTCAGTTTCAGCTCTGAATCTCACTTCCCCCTCTGTGTCTGTGTTCCAGGCGTGATCCTGTATATTCTGCTGGTGGGCTACCCGCCGTTCTGGGATGAGGACCAGCACAGGCTGTATGCCCAGATCAAGTCTGGCGCCTACGACGTGAGTAAAAGGGGGAGGGGGGG
>JARBER010221376.1:0-13619 GCA_030265075.1 Balanus glandula | reverse complement strand
GTGGTTTAATTGTTTTATCCCGTGGCGCAATTGCAATGGCTTTTCCGACCCACAAGAGGTTTAACAGATTTTTAAACCCCACCTACGGTTTAACAACTCAGTTATTCATCGGGTGGATAAATTTTCGCGTTTGCACGCGAGTCAATGTGTAACACTTACTTTCGCCATGGGATAATAGTTATTAATACATATAGCAAATATGGGTAAAAATAATGCCAAAGCTCATTTGTGATTGATTTCAGTTGCTCTGACGAAGACCACAAGCCGCAAAGGATCGGACACCAAAGCCAAACTGATTGACGATGTGCAGCAGTGTGTGGACGAGTACGCGCGGCTGTTCGTCTTCTCTGTGCAGAACATGCGCAACGAGCGGTGGAAGGAGCTGCGTGCCGAGTGGAAGCACAGCAGGTATGACGCTGGGCGGCAGACTGACCACCGCATGTAGGCCGTTCGGACACGTGGCAGCACCAGCCGCTGGGCGGCAGTGACCACCGCCTGTAGGCCGTACGGACATGTGGCAACACTAGCTACTGACCGTGATGGACAGACGAAGTGACGAACTCAACTCTCGTACCGAACGTATGCATCAAAGTGATGTAACAAAACTGGCGGCCTCATCAGGCGGCGGCTGGTAGACAATCCTCTCGATAAACGCCAACAACGCTGAGCTACAAGCTACCGGCATTATTTGTACGGTATATTAATGCATTACTGAGCGGATCCTGTGCCCCGTAAGGTTTCGTTTCAAGTGACTAGATAAATTTATATTCGGTCCGACACGACCGTACGTGATGGCTTTTAAGTATATATTGTTTTTTGTTTTTGTTTAGCAAGTTCGCTCAAAACGCATCTAGAGATACAAAACACAAATTGGGTTGACTATTGAAGGCTATGTGGGCACAAATCATATCAACAAAACATATGTTGTATTGAATCGCACATAAAGTCCAATGATACAACTTATATGTGCACGCTTTTGCTCAAATTTAATAGTATTTGATATACATCCGATAGATTGTATTATATGATCCGACTGGTGAAATCACAATCTCAATCGGGTTGCTATTGTCAGCCAGCGAAGAATCACGTGCGGCCGTATCGGGCTGGGTCGGATCGAAATGTGTCTATCAGTTGACGAGACACTTTGCGGGCGCTTGCGTCCTTTCGGTAGCGAGGAATCACTGTCCCAAAATTTGGCGAATTGTGTGGAAAATGCCAGCTAAATGTAAATAGTTTCATCTCTAACTCCCCAGTTAAGGAACAAATTATCCACTCCCAATGCCTCTTGCACCAAAAATCTTTCTAGGTAAAACCCAATTCTACCAAGAGTTGGTAAACCACGGAAGATCAAATAAGTCAATTTATGCTCGACCAAAGTGGTCCAAACTCTGCATAACACTATTTCAGACAATGCCAGATCGATTAGTGAAGGATTCTACCGTATCAGTCACATAGGCTCGGAGCATGGCATCATCTGCGTTTTACCGATTCTAGGTAGAATTGAGTTTTACCTAAGTAGATTTGTTGGTGCAAGAGGCCTCCAATGTATTATACATTGTGTATAAATTGTCGAACCATTTTCATATTCAAAACACGAATCAATACTGCACCATTTCATCCATGATTTACAATACTTGTTTAACAAACAGCACTCTTTTGGTCTTTTCTGTCTTAACTTTTTCCTCTTAAGTAAAAATGGACATGGACAGTGGACACTGGAAAAATTAGTTGACTGGTATCAGTATTCCTGGTATACAACTATTTAGTCTTTATAAGCTCAGGCTTAGCTGCTGTCGAATGATGTTGGTTGTAATGGAATCTGGTCACTAGTGAGTGATACAATTAGGTATTTGAGTTTCTGGGTGTTGCTTGTTAACATGATGGTCATTAGACAATTTGACTTTTGTCAATTTAAATCCCCTCTCTGTCTTGTTATACTTCATCGTGATTGAAGCGATACTACGCTTTTCAGATTTTTCTTCGGCAAAAACAAGGTGATGGCGCACGCTCTGGGTAAGACGGAGGAGACTGCGCACAGAAAGAACCTGCACAAGGTCTCCGAGCTGCTGGTCGGGCAGTGCGGCCTGCTCTTCACAAACAAAAGCAATGAGGAAGTCTACGAGTACGTATCCGCAGTCGTTTTCGGAGCGGAGCGGGATGGGCGCGTACCAGTGCTGCATAACTTAAATTCCGCTGGAATGAACCTTTTGACTCCCATGTTGATGGTGACAATTCGACGTCCAACCAGATATGTTTACTATGTGAATTCGATAAGCGTTCGAAATAACGATTCCATTTCAAACAAATACCCATTTGTTGCATGTTTTCTTCGAGGCCGTGCAGTTTGCGTGGTCGTCACTGGCGCCTGCCGCCGCTCCGTGTCACCCCACTGTCGCCCCGTGTCACCCCACTGTCCTCCACTGTCGCCCCGTGTCACCCCACTGTCGCCCCGTGTCACCCCACTGTCCGCCACTGTTGCCCCGTGTCACCCCACTGTCCGCCACTGTCGCCCCGTGTCCCCCCACTGTCCGCCACTGTCGCCCCGTGTCCCCCCACTGTCCGCCACTGTCGCCCCGTATCCCCCCACTGTCCGCCACTGTCGTCCCGTGTCACCCTACTGTCCACTACTGCCGCCCCGTGTCACCCCACTGTCCACCACTGTCGTCCCGTGTCACCCCACTGTCCACCACTGTCGCCCCACTGTCCGCCACTGTCACCCCACTGTCCGCCAATGTCGCCCCGTGTCACCCCACTGTCCGCCACTGTCGCCCCGTGTCACCCCACTGTCCGCCTGCCGCAGGTGGTTCGGCGAGTTCAGCTGTCCCGAGTACGCGCGCTCCGGTAACGTGGCGACCGAGACGGTGGAGCTGGCTGAGGGCGCGCTGCCGCAGTTCCCGCACAGTCTGGAGCCGCACCTGCGCCAGCTGGGCCTGCCCACCTCGCTCAAAAAAGGTACTGTGCCGCCACACTCACAGTCTGGAGCCGCACCTGCGCCAGCTGGGCCTGCCCACCTCGCTCAAAAAAGGTACTGTGCACGCCACACGCCCAGTGGAGCCACGGCAGCGGGCGGACGGCGGGACCTGGACGGGCCGAACAGCACCCACTGGGAAGCTCGGCTGGACCACATGGAGCAGTGACGGACGCCGTCGGGGGGGGGGGGGGGCTGGCCCACGCTGTCCGCTGTCCACCTCCTAGAGCCACCGCCCCTCCCTGATAGCGAGAACGTGTTGCGCGTGCTTATTGCAGCAGCTATTGGTATGGCTGTATGGTTGGCATTGTTACCAGCACAGCTGTCTCGCTGAACTGACGAGCGGCCCATCTCCCCGCAGGCGTGGTCTCCCTGGTGAAGGACCACGTGGTCTGCAAGAAAGGCGACACTCTGAAGCCGGAGCAGTGCCGGATACTGGTAAGATCATATTGGCACAACGTGCTTTAGAGGGACCTCACTCCGGGCACTGCCAGCATTACGAGGGAAGGTCCCATCAAACACTGGCTTGTAATTGGTCGTGACGTCAGCGGTAAATGACTTACCAGCCGGCTTGGTTTGCGTGTTTGATCCTATTGATGACCTCCACTCTAACTTAACATTTAAAAAGGATACAAAGACGCGCAAAACAACACTCGAAAGCTAGTCTCTGCAAGGTCATTCGAAGTTGCTTGGTTATGCTTTGGCTCAGGTCAACATTGAGATTACCAGAGGTCACCAAAGGTCACGAAAACATTGTTTCCAAAACCGTTAAAAACACTGTTTTAACATATAACACAAGTCTTAACATATAATACCATTTAAGTTTACTTCTGTCTACACCATACACCATTGTCTATTCGTAAATGTGCTTTGAGGCAACGTATTGATGGTGACCTGTTTAGGTCAACTTCAAAAGTTGAACCCAGGTCAAGATCATGTTAAAAGTGCTGGTGACTTTAGATCACCTCAACCGACTTTGCAGGGTCAGTAAGCAGTAATATTGCACATGGATATCAACAGTGAGAATGTGAGCTAAAATAACGTGAAACTAAAATGATTATTCTGAACCAATGATTCGTCTGAAAAGGAAACATGTGGTGTGTGTGTGTGTGTGTGTGTGTATTTGACGGTTGTCCCTTCGGCCGTCCGTCTCCGCAGAAGCTGCTGGGTCAGCAGCAGGCCGAGTTCCGTGTGACGCTGCACTGCGTGTGGACCAGCGGCGGTGAGCTGGAGCTACTGCTGCGGCCGACCGGCGGCGGCGGCGGCGAGATGCAGGAAGACGAGGACGAGGAGGAGGAGATCTCCGACCTCGAGGCGGACGCCCAGTGAGCCGGACGGGGCGGGCACGGCGACAATACACGGACACGCGGCCCCGGTCTGGGTGTGGACGGTGTGAAGGGAGTGCGGAGAGGACAGTCTGTGTGCTGACGCAGAAGCAGCCACCGCCACTGCTGCCGCGGCGGCCTAGCCTCGGCGCAGACGAGACCACCGTGCTGGGGAAGAACAGTTCAGTGGCCAAATATCGACACTGCTGATGAACGAGTGGCTACCAGTGGCGATACTTGTAAAACCTCTGTCGTATCGATATCGTCATCCTCTCTGTCGTATCGATATTGTCATGCCGCTGTGGAGTGTGGCCGCTCAGTCGGTGCTGAAATGAATATGACAGGCTGATTTGAGACCACGTTTATCATTCGTATCGGCGTCCACGTCGGAGCCGATTCTCTCATGTTAGTGTATTCACCAGCGAATGTTGTATAAAACGCTCATGATAGGTTAAACAGGCGTGTCGCCGTCGCCGCGCGGCGGGTCGCCCACGACACCGTTATTTGCACTGAACGCGCGCTAAAACGGCACCCTCCTGGCCTGGGTCTCTGTGTTGATGTAAAAGTCGGCCGGCAGCGGGCGTCACACTAGTACCTAAGACCCGGATCCGGTGCTGGACGGGCACCACACTGGAGGCGATCCGACGTCAGTCTGACGCGCACCGCTCACACATCACTGGCAGCCGGCCGAGATCCCTCCGCCTCGCGCCACCGGCGGCACGCACTATGGCACCGGCACCTACAGCCTCCTCACACTTCACCGGCGCCGCGGCCGCACTAAAAGTTTTGGCTGTTTTGCTGCCGTTTGCGCTTGGCGTCCATGGCGTCGAGGATCGGTTGCCGTTTGGCCATGTAGCGTCGCTTCAGATCGTCTATCTCGCGCTCCATCTCCGAGTCGAGACTGTTCATACGCGACTGCAGCTTGTCGTAGCTCATAAAACGGATCTGTTGAACACGCGCCGACGGGTCAGCGGGCTGTCAGCGAGCCGAACCCCGGGCGGGGGACATGAGTGAGACAAGTCACATCGGAGGCACGACCACCGTGCTCTGGAAATACGCATAACAGAACAAACGACTGGGCAGATCGATCATCAAGTCGCTAGCCGTGCACCGCGCGTCACAGGTGAATTGGTTGACTGGGGGATGTTCAGCTGCGACAGCGGGTCACAGGTGAATTGGTGGACTGGGGGATGTTCAGCTGCGACAGCGGGTCATAGGTGAATTGGTGGACTGGGGGATGGTCAGCTGCGACAGCGGGTCAGGTGAATTGGTGGACTGGGGGATGTTCAGCTGCGACAGCGGATGTGATCACGTTGGCACATTAAGAAACAAAGGCCAAATCGTATCAAACAATGTCAATGTAGAGCTTCCCAAAATGTATATAATTAGGAAAACGATAAAAACGGATGGCGCATGTAATAATCGCAATCCTTCCATACCCTGAGCAAAACATAGAGCACACCAAATACACCCTGGCCAGAGAACAGACCAGCTGGAACATCGCTCGCCGATCGGCCGACCTGTGACAACTTACAAATTCGAAAGACGTGTCCATGAACTGGCTCCTGCCGAGCTTGGGCGCCAGGTCTGGGATGGGCTGCTGCGGCGGCAGCATCTGGGCGGGGAGTGCGGACGGCCCGGCTGGGGTCGGGCCGGGTCCCGACATCCGAGCGGCCGGCGGCAGCTGCCGCACACACACACAGAGTCAGTCACTGCTGCAGAGGGGCCACACAACGGCTGACCCGAGCGCACACCAGTACACACTGCACAGTCAACGCACGGGCAAAGGGTACACACGGTGGAACACAAACACGGACCTGCCAGTGACGACTGACGCGGCATGACTCCAACGCCGGCCGGACGGACACGGCGCTCCACCACGCCAGGCCGGCCGCGCACTGACCGCCCACGAGACGGCAGACACCTCAGGACGGCTCCACCAAGCCAGGCCGGCCGCGCACTGACCGCCCACCAGACGGCAGACACTTCAGGGCGGCGCACTGACCACCCACGAGGCGGCAGACACTTCAGGGCGGCGCACTGACCACCCACCAGACGGCAGACACCTCAGGGCGGCGCACTGACCACCCACCAGACGGCAGACACCTCAGGCCGCCGGCCTGGTCAGGCGCCAAGCGTGTCAAGCAAGCTGGCTGCTGGGCCAACCGAAGACAGCGGCCTGCGCTCTCTGGGCGGGGGGGGGGGGGCGTACCTGATGTGGTGTCCGTTCCCTGGCCTCCTGCTGCAGGTTCTCCAGCTGCTGAGGCCTGGGTGTCGGGTGGTACTCCTGGCCGGGCAGCGGCGCCGACGGCAGCGCGGCGGGCGGCGGCGGCGGCGGCATGGCAGCGGGCGCCGCCGCCGGGTCCGAGGACGCAGGCTGGGGGTGTGCCGACGGCGGCGGCGGCGGCTGCGCAGGCGCCGATGCCTGCTGCTGCTGCTGCTGTAGCAGCCGCTGAAAGCAGCCGGCACGGCGTAAGCCACCGACACGACCAACGCCAAGCAAGAGAAGCGCCCAGGCCGGCAAGCGCCAAGCCAACAATCGTTCGCCAAGCTTGGTCGGCCCACACTGCCGCGGTACACGCAGTAAAGTCACCGCCTGACTGCAACAGAAGCTGGCCGCAACTCAACACCTGTCGGACGTCAGAGAGAATGGCTAACTCTTTCGAAAGAATGCCAGGCCTTTCGCAGCACACAGATGTGAGGGGGGCAGCAGTTGGACTCACCCGTTGTTCAGCCTCCTTGTCGAAGTGGTCGAGGAAGAGTGGACGGTACTTTGGACTGCCGTCACCCGTGTCGTGTCCTGCAGCATTGAAAGGAGCACTCTCAGGTGGCCGACTCATCAGTTTTTCTCCTATCTTACCAACACTGCGGATGTTTTGTTATAAACAAAAAAAATGCAATAGAATCTACATAACTCCTGAATATTTGTTTTTGCATGTAAAGATGTAGGGAAGCGCCTACTCAGTAACGGTTTTATAACACTCCTGGTAAGCAGCTACTGCAGACCACATTGAGGTTAGCAGCCGGCAGGCTGTCTCGTATGCCTCCAAACATAAGCTCGGCGGCTGCAATACACCACCCGGCCTGAGAGTGCTGCTGTGTACCCCGGGCGGCCTGACTGAGCCGGCGGCCGCCGCCCCAGACTACTGACGTTTCATGGTCGACTCGTCCTCGTCGCTGTCCGAGTTGATGAGCATGGTGTTGAGGCTGGAGGCGACCGACACGAGCGTGCCGTCCGTCACCAGTGTGCCCGTGTCGCCGGGCACCAGCGTGCCGGGGTCGGCCGCACGCATCGTGTCCTGATTGGTGGTCTCCACCTGCTGCTCAGGGGGGAGAGACACGCAGGCGGCGTCAGCGTCCGCGAACTCTGGCTCCACCTGAGCTGCTCAGATGGAACAGAAAGGCTTGGCCCGTTCGTCTTCACCTGTCGCTGGTGCAGATCAGGCGACAACATAATGCGCCACGTACATCGCAGCTCGGCCCATCCTGATCGCCAACAACGTAGCCGCAACCACCATATTCACACAGACAATGACTAATTGAAAGAAGATTAAACTAGCTAACTCGCTCCAAACGTAAGCAGTTTTAGCATTTTTGACGTCCGACGCCTTCGGAGCCGGGGGATGTGCTAAGTTGGCTGACAGGGAGGGTCGGAGCCGGGGATGAGCTAAGTTAGCTGACAGGGAGGGTCGGAGCCGGGGATGAGCTAAGTTAGCCGACAGGGAGGGGGCCGCGTCGTCTCGGACCTGCATCTCGTCGACCGGCTGCGGCTGGATGTGGATCAGCTTGTTGCTCTTGGCCAGCTGCTGCTGCGCGCGAGCCTCCGTCGCCTCCTGGATGATCTTGGTGAGCGTGATGGGCGCCGACTGCGAGGCCCGGATGAACGAGTGGTCGAGCAGCTCAGTGGCCGTCGCCCGCTCGTCGGGGTTCTTCACCAGACACCTGGCGGGCGGGCACAACAGGCCGGTCACAGCACGGCACATAGCGTGGTCTGCCAGGCTCACAGCGGGCTGGGGCAGGGGCGGCGGGACACTGGACGGCCGCGCAGTCCGTAAGAGAGACGTCCTTATACAGCACATCGGCGGCCGGCGGCAGCCGCCAGTCATCAGCAGATCCTTTCCACGTAAAACTCACTGCAAAAGCATGCAGAGCACATTACATTCACCAGTGCACCGTTGGACAGCGTCAGTCACAGAAAGGCGGCCGCTGATACCGGGCGGCAGTAGGGGGGCCAGCGTTTGACCCCTGCAGCTCGGATGGGTCTGGGCGGCGTCTCCCACTACTGGATAGAGTTGATGAACTCGGCCGACTGTTGGTAGAGGTCACGGAGACTGGGGTACGGGTCTGGGGAGTCTCTCACCGCTGCACGAAGTCGATGAACTCTGCCGACCACTGGTTGAGGTCGCGGAAGCTGGGCGGCGGTTTGGTGGGGATCATGAAGATGGCGCGCATCGGGTGGATGTCGCCGTACGGCGGCCGTCCCTCGGCCATCTCCAGCGCTGTGATGCCCAGCGACCAGATGTCCGCCACGCAGTCGTAACCTGCAGCACCGCCGCACAGCAGGTGGTGATTCGACCATCGGCAGTACCGACCGCGTGGTCATCGTGTACGACAAGCGTGTACTCAGTCACTAGTAGGCGACCGGATATCACTCCAGACATCTCCCATTCGGCGCATGCACTCAGAAGACAAATCAACCTTATCGTATTCCAGGGAATGTATCATTTATCGAATGACTACAATTCGGAGGCAGGGGCAGGCAATAAATTGTAGCAGGCGAGTTCAGAACCCCGAAGAATTGTAGCAAGCACGCTTAGTCTTTCTGAGTTATGGGCGGCCCATCAAATGTAAATTGTCCACCCAAGTCTGAGGAATCATAGCATGTCGCAAGGCGTCCCACACGAAATCTGGATGGCGTCCCTGCACGGTGCACAGTGCACGACTGACTATGTAATGTATACTGTACTGCACAACCAGTGCACGGTCAGAACGAAGCAGCATGACTGACCTATCTCCTGTATAACCTCTGGTGCCATCCAGAAGGGGGTGCCGATCACGGTGTTGCGTTTCGCCATCGTGTCTGTCAACTGGCCTGCCACGCCGAAATCCGCCAGCTGTGACGTCAGAACTCATCAAACACAGATCAGGAGCAGCTGAGGCACAAACAACGCCACGGCAAAACAAGGCCCTGGATAGCGGGCGGAACAGCACAAATGGGTCACAGCTGTGTCCACAAGAACACTCCGGCGGTGCGAAAACGGGCCACATGTTTAGCTGAAAAACACGCCGCAAACCGATAGTCAGGCGGCCAGATCAAGAACGACCGCATAGAAACTAACGATAAACTAACAACGTACGATTTTTGCATGACGTACGTACTGGAGTTTGATTGCCCAGTTGTGCTGCGATAACTCTGATTCGCCGCGCGATGGAGGCCGGCAGACGATCATTGACCGCTCACCTTGGCATGTCCCTCGTTGTTTAACAAGATGTTGCCCGCCTTGATGTCTCTGTGAATTTTTCTCCGCAAGTGGAGGTACTGGAGGCCGCGGAGGGTGTCGGAGAGGATGGTGGAGATTTCAGCCTCTGACAACGTCTTCTTCCGCAGCTTCATGATGTCGCTGACAGAGCCGGCCCCACAGTACTCCATCACGATCTGACGAGCAAAGATGAACACGTCACACGAGAGGGCACCCGCGACATACAGCGAAACGCTCTTTCAAACTAACGCACAGTTAAGTCAGACCAACAACCAACGGGAATGTAATACAGAGCGACACTAAATGACTAGATAACTTAAAACAACAATACAAATATGACGGCATGTTATCAAAGAACACCAGAATACAACTTTCTTCAACAGATTCAGGCGACAGCATGTGAGTCATCTCACAAATTAGCTGATTCCCTATCCTGTTGTGCGTCAGTGGTAGTCGTGTGTTGTGTCCGTGTCGTCCGACCAGCCACACCGCCTCGCGTGCAGCAGTCCGTCAGGGAAGCTGTCCGACCCGGCCGCCGGCCCACGGCCCATCACCAGATTAGCACCGGCTCACTCCCTGGACCACGGCCCATCACCAGCTTACCACCGGCTCACTCCCTAGACCACGGCCCATCACCAGATTACGTACCACGCCGTCACCGGCCACCAAACTCTGAGCCCTAGCTGTAACCCAACGGACCAAGCGACAACCTGGTGCGTAACTATAACCCCCCGGACCAAACAACTGGTCCTAACTGTAACTCAACGGACCAAACGACAACCTGGCCCTTAGCTATAACTCAACGGACCAAACAACCTGGTCCATAACTGTAACCCAACGGACCAAACAACAACCTGGTCCGTAACTGTAACCCAACGGACCAAACAACAACCTGGCCCTTAGCTGTAACCCAACGGACCGAACCAGTGCGTAACGGCACCGCTGTGTGCGACTAGCAGTGACATAGACGCACCCATAACCCAACGGACCGAACCAGTGCGTAACGGCACCGCTGTGTGCCACTAGCAGTGACAGAGACACACCCATAGGTCCGTGTTTTTGAAGTAGCTGCCGTAGTACTTGACGACGTATAGTGAGTCGCACTGCTGCATGATGGAGATCTCCTTGATAATCTCCTGCAGATCGGTGTCGACCGGCACTTGCTTGATGGCCAGGACCTGGCCCGACTCCTTGTGTAGCGCCTTGTACACGGAGCCGTACGACCTGACAAGAGACGCGTCAGGTCAGCAGGAGACACGGGTCAGGTCGGCACGTGACACGGGTCAGGTCAGCAGGAGACACGGGTCAGGTCAGCACGAGACACGGTCAGGTCGGCACGTGACACGGGTCAGGTCAGCAGGAGACACGAGTCAGGTCAGCAGGAGACACAGGTCAGGTCAGCAGGAGACACGGGTCAGGTCAGCAGGAGACACGGGTCAGGTCAGCACGAGACACGGGTCAGGTCAGTACGAGACACGGGTCAGGTCAGCAGGAGACACGGGTCAGGTCAGCACGTGACACGGGTCAGGTCAGCAGGATACACGGGTCAGGTCAGCACGAGACACGGGTCAGGTCAGCACGAGACACGGGTCAGGTCAGCAGGAGACACGGGTCACGTCGGCACGAGACACGGGTCAGGTCAGCAGGAGACACGGGTCAGGTCAGCACGTGGTACGGGTCAGGTCAGCACGAGACACGGGTCAGGTCAGTACGAGACACGGGTCAGGTCAGCACGAGACACGGGTCAGGTCGGCACGTGACACGGGTCAGGTCAGCAGGATACACGGGTCAGGTCAGCACGTGGTACGGGTCAGGTCAGCACGAGACACGGGTCAGGTCAGCAGGATACACGGGTCAGGTCAGCACGTGGTACGGGTCAGGTCAGCACGTGGTACGGGTCAGGTCGGTAAGAGACAGGTCACGAATGTGGCGGGTGCGGTCCGTCTATGTGGACTGTGCCGGGACGGGATGGTCCGTCTGTGTGGACTGTGCCGGGACGGGATGGTCCGTCTATGTGGACTGTGCCGGGACGGGACGGTCCGTCTGTGTGGACTGTGCCGGGACGGGATGGTCCGTCTGTGTGGACTGTGCCGGGACGGGATGGAACTGATAACGGTCGCGGACTACACAGTACACGTCCGATGGCGTTCGTTAATCAGCCGACTCAGGAAGCCGGAAGACGTCATACACGAGACGGTATCACAGATTCCAAAAACTCGCCGGGAAATACGTCACGGCGGACGGAATCCAGAACAAAGCAGCATTCACGCGGCGGGAGTTTGTTTCCACAGCGCTTAACATTGACCACCGGCTTATCTTGTGATTCTATTCTCGTAACATTGACTACGTCTCATCGAATATTGAACAGGCTGAGCGCGTCGCCCCCCCCCCCCAAACACACAGTCTGCTGTGACTTCTCATTTGCATTGTGGTAAGTTCTCGAATGTTAACTTTGGCAAGCAGACAATGTGATAGTTAATATCCCAGCAGTGTGGAGAGTGTCGGCCCGTTTCACGGCTGTGTCCGGAGTCAGCCGGCACGGCTGAGGTCGACCACTCACCCCTCTCCCAGTTTGCAGATGATGTCAAACACCTCCTCAGGCTGCCGCGCCAAGCTCTCCTCCGAGAGCTTTTTAAGCTCGCTGCAACAGACCGACAATGGTTAGAGAAGCTTGGCGCGCTGAGCGGACATGGGACGATGCATCACGTAACAGCAGCTGGGGAACGGTAACAGGCGACCGAAGTTCACCTGCAGCATCTTGTGGCTCGTGTTGTCTTGTGTACAAATATGTATTCGTTGGTGCTCGGGAGCTTATGAATGTTGTGACATGCATTGCATACAATGCGTCAAATGACCGGAAATCTGAAATGTACACAAGTCGTGGTGAAATATGCATCAAGACTGGCAGGCGCTACAGCTTCCACCTGAAGGTTACCAGATTGTATACCTGTGTGTGTAGAATGCACCTAATATTTGATACGGAGATCTCTAATCCGACCTTGATGTCTGCGATGTGATCTTAGTTTGTTGCCATGACACTTGGTGGGCGGTAAAGAACGCTGGTGGAGGCCACGACTCAAAAACATGCTTACCGCAACAGAATTAAAGGCACGACAAGGCACAGTAAAAACAATATCCCGTCTGGCAACTTAGTGCAAAAACCGTTCGGGTGATGACACGGCACAATATATAAATCAGAGGTAAACCAGGGCGAACAAAATGAAAAGATGCAATAACATGATTACTGAGTATGCGTAAGGTTGCATAATTTGTGTATGATTAGTGAGTTGGCGAGCATCCGAAGTTCTTATAAATAAATAAGGGAGCTGAAAAACACAATGCACACAAGCATCACATTTGTCAAAACCTGCCGGCCACCAGCTAAACGGGACAATTCGTGTTGATACTAAAGCCCTTTGAAACGATGTTTTGTTTTGTTCGAGTTTCAGATAATACGCTTCAGAGTACAAAGTATATGTACTCATCTGGCATACATCTGACATGTAGTTAGGTTAATAACCTCTTCTGTGTTTCATTCTTAGACGGAATATGCTACTCCTTGTTTTACGATTTGCAATGCAGTAGGGTTGACAGATGCAAAACAGAGTAAAAAAGCAATCACATGATCACATGTGTCATAACAATCGTACATACATATGTGTTGTATTGTTTAAAGTGAGGCCCGAGAGAATTATTGGCTATAAATGCGCTAGTTTGAATGTCTGATAAGGTTCCGCCTCATGCAACAACATTGTTCGGAAAAAGGTGATGATCTATCAACACCAACAAGCCGTGTCCAGTGTCGTGGTCCACGCGGCACCTACCCGGCCTGCCAGCCGAAATGGT
>JARBER010221265.1:0-13620 GCA_030265075.1 Balanus glandula | reverse complement strand
ATAATGGGGCATTAAAAGGTGGATAGGTTATTTGTGCAAGGTATTCCATTGGACTACTGTCTGAGGTAGGCATACTATTTTCTAGTTGCTGTCCTATGGACGTAAAAAAATTATTAAAGCCACTAGCTACATGTTCTCTGGAATATACTGAGTTAGCATTATCAATGAAACAGGATGGTATAGAGTTAGATTCCTTTTTTGCATTTAACGCTTCTCTTAGAAGCTTCCAAGTTTCTTTGCTATTTCCTTTGTTAGCCTCAAAAGACTTTTCAAAATATAATCGTTTTGCCTCTCGCATTACCATTGTTAGAATGTTTCTGTATTTTTTATATTCCTTTTCATGTTTATCGCTACTTCTTTTAATAAATTTCCGATACAATGTATTTTTTCTATTTATTGAACACCTTTGTTTACACAATTTTACCAACACATTCAATGGCACATTCTTTATATTTTCCTACATCAGTGCATATTTGACAGCTTTCGGAAAAGTGCAACATTCTCTTTAACCCTCGCCCTATATACGGGGACCATGTCTCACCTTCGCCCTACGGGGGTTATAAAAAGACACCCTGCTAACCTTTGAACCAACCAACGTAGAGCAACGCGGAAATCAGCTTGCTGCCTGTAATGAGGCAACTCTAACGGTATCCAAAACTCATGTCTCAGGTCATTTGGTGACCTCCTAGGTCACTTAAATAACCTCAGATTGGCGATGTCTCAAAATGGTGGTTTTACTCGGTCGTTCGTCGCTGATAAAGTAATGAGTATAAAACGATTTTGTACTATCAAAATACTCGCCGTTGTATTAGCTATCTGGCGATAGGTATATCGTTTTTATGTTTGGTTCAGTAAATGACCTAGTAGGTCAAAGATATCATCAGAAATGTTTATATGTTTCATGCATTTTGTGTTACAGCACATACACAAAGCGCTTAGTATAACTTCCGAATGGAGAGAGATACTAGATTACTTTTACCAGACATTACTAGATATTACTATTATTTTTACTAGATACTAGAGAGATAGTATATTTGGCATAGAGATTGTTCCTACTTATTTCTCTCACATATGTTCCGTTTTCTAATAACTTCGAAAATTTAAGTTTATTTTTTGTTTTTCAAAAAACATTTCAAAACATTTTTTAGTTTTGGAGATCAAAATTCAAAAGTTGTCAAATCTGAGATAGACATCTTAAAGACATTGTCATTTACAATCTGTTGGCGTTTACAGTTCGCATTTTAGCTGATATCTTTATTTTATAAGACCTAACAAACATTTATAACTTCTCGCCGAAAGTGACAAAACATGACATCATCAAAACGTCATTTTCTCAAAAAGCTACAACAAATTTTGGTAGCACTTTGTAAGCAGCCGTGTAATATTTGTAAACTCAGCTAGCCCAAATTTCAGATGGATGCGTTTTTTGCGTAAAAGATTATGCAAGAAAAACATCAGGGGGTCGTTTTAGGAGGGCGAGGGTGAGGGCGAAGGCGTAGGGCGAGGGATAATTCAAGCAGGTACTGCATCAAATAGTTTTTAGGGTTTTCGCTGCTATATTTTATTTCTGAAGGCACGGCGTTGTTATGCGAGATTACTGTAGAGTATTGGAAAAGCCTTTTGCCGGACTCAGACCTGATTGCTAGCATAACATTCGAGGACAGACTTGTCCTACCAGTTCTTAGCTTCCCACAGTGTCCCCTATTTCATACAGTTTACTTGTAGCTTCCGTAACCCGGTCGTGGCCGGTTTTCAGCGACGTTGGGCGGTTTCCCGATGGGCCTGGCGCTGGGCTTCACGAGCAGCGCGCTGCCGCAGCTGCGCGGCGCACCACTGCACGTCACTGACGACCAGGGCTCGCTGGTGGGCTCCATGGTGCCGCTGGGCGCGCTGCTGGCCGGGCCGCTGGCCGGGCCGCTGGTGCAGGCGCTGGGCCGCCGGTCGGCGATGGTGCTGACGGCGCTGCCGGCCGTGCTCGGCTGGCTGCTCATCACGTACGCCGGCTCGCTGGCGACGCTGCTGCTGGGCCGAGCGCTGACCGGAGTCGCCGTCGGCTGGACCACGGCCGTGGTGCCCACCTACGTGGCCGAGGTGACGGAGGCGCGCGTCCGTGGCCCCTCCGGAGCTCTCCTCGACCTGCAGCTCACCCTGGGCGTGCTGATGTCGTACGTGGTCGGCAAGTACGTGGGCTGGCGGCTGCTGGCCGTGCTGTCGGGCTGCCTGTCGGCCGTCTGGCTGCTGCTGGTGGCCGCCAGCTGCCAGTCGCCGCTCTGGCTGGCCGGGCGGGGCCGCCTCAGCGAGGCCCGCGACACGCTGCGCTGGCTCAGGGGAGAGGAGGCGGACGTCGAGGCGGAGCTGTCGGCCCTGGGGCGGGACCAGGCGTCGCGCAAAGTGGCGCTGTCCGACCTGACGCTGCCGGAGCACCGCCGCCCCCTGGCCATGGCGCTGCTGGTGCTGGTGCTGCGGCCGGCGTGTGGCATCAACACCATCACCTTCTACGCCACGGACATATTCGCAGATGCCGGCGGAGACATGGACTCGAGCACAGCCACCATCTACTGTGGTCTGGCCAAGGTGAGGCCAGCAGCTGCGGTGACAGTGTTCACCGTTCATTTATGTTTAGTTATGCGGCGCAATACGTTGCATGTGTGCTGTGTATAGCTGATTGGTGGATGTCGAGATACAGGAAGTGAGCAGTTTATTTGACAGCCGTCCTGAGAAATTAGTGTTGCGTCACATAATCAACTGACCTGGATTGCAAGCATACACTAAAGAAAGATGACATAGAAGTAAGATCATTAACAGAGAATTATAGTTTGCTGCACACAGAAGCAAGGTGAGATTTTGAGCTCTTAACCCGCGCCGTGCCGGTGCTCTGCGCCACCTTCCTCGTGCCGGGGGGTTTCTTTTACGCACCCCTCTAACTCGGCTCCCATTCAACGTAAACAAAAACCAAATACAGCGTTCGAATACTCGTCAAAAACCATTTTGAATCTATTTCAGGTAATTTTTCGCTCATGGTAAAACTGAGGTCACCAGAGGTCACCAAAGGTCAAATTTTCTAGTTTTTTTGCTTTTTGTTCCAGACAATTCCATATATCTCAACAACTTTACTAGCTAGAAGCAAACAGGAAAAAGCAATCGCTAGCTATTGAAATATGCAATCTGCAATAATATCTCAGATTTGACTTCAGGTCAATATTTTTGGCTCCAGAGGTCATAGATACCAAAAATGCTGTGTTTTAGCAAAATATTTGCTCGCTAATAACTTTTTACCCGAAGTAGATACATAAATAATGTTTACGTCATCGTGTTTGTCTCGTCAAAACGATTCGAATGGTAAACATGGTGACATCGCCAGGTCATTTAACAAATTTGATCCCGGGTCAAGTCGGGTTAAGGTCAAATGGTGACCCAAGAAGGTCATATTGCATATTAATAGACGTGTCTCGACGAGACAAACACATTGCCGTCGTTTTTACTTCCTTATATTTTTTTATGTCGCGAGATATTGACAAATAAGTGATGGTGACCTCTCATGACCTCAAATGACCCCTCAGGGGTCATAGAACAAAACTTGCACTTGGAACATCAAGAATAACCTAAAATATCACGATCGAGAAGTAATTGGACTTATATCGTGCATATCCTTGAAATGGGAAGCATTTGAATATTTCCCCATTGACTTATAATGGTGAGATCACGAAATTGACCTGACCTTCGGTCACCGATATCAAAATTCCGAGATAAACGAATTGTAAGTTATCGTGCCCCTATGACATCCTGTAAGTATCAAATAGATCAGTGAAAAACTCTGACTTTGGCACAACTTCAAACTTTTTTGGAGGTTGGTTCACATGACCTGGTCTGGTGACCTGACCTGAGATGACCTGAAATATTTTTTCTCAAAGCTTGCGGAATTGATGTACCAACAGGTAGGCGAAAACCCGTTTTTCTCTATCTGCGAAAACCTTTAGGGGGGGGGGGGGTAAAAGGACGAATATTTAGCCCAAAAGCACAAATATCAAAACATTTACGGTTAGACTGACCGTGACCTGACATTTTAGCTTTTTTGGAAAATTTTAAGCATGCTATGAACGCAGCTCATTCAGAGCTTTGTATTACCGCCTTGCGCGTTGTGCTGCGGTTATTGGTCTGGGAGATAACCACGAGGGCAATATACCCCACCCCCCTCCACCCCCAGCGGGGCGCGATCGGCTGGAGACCCCAGCGGGGCGCGGGTTAAGATGATTGTAAACTAAATTATGTACCAACGTCAGCTTTCGTAGTAGGCTAAACAATCCAGGAAGCCTTACCATTCAGCTTCTCATATTTCGCGGTTGGCCTTATGAAGCCTGTCCCACCATGCATCACGACAATATTGGACACATATCGCCCCCAGCAGCTATCGGCGCCGCGTTTCTAATAGCCAGCCGGGCAGGGCCGGCGGCATTCTAAATTAATTACGCGCGTCCCCCGGCGGGGCTCATCGTTCGTTCCGTGACCGGGGGTGCTAATATGTTTGTTCTCAGAGCGGCACAAGCGATGCACGATTCCAACGCGTCCCTGGCGCGTGCATTTGTAACGGGGCCAGCTCCTCGTCCATCAAGCCCAGCATCGGTGGACACTGGACAGCCGCAGTCGACCGGGAATCCAGCCTCCTGGGCAGAGGTGAAAATCGACCGAACCTAGTTTACAAATGTTGCGGAACACATGACTTGGAGAATGTTGAGTTATATCCAGGAACCAACATATTAACCGCATATTCTTCATGAACACTGCCTTTAGAAAACCGCAGGACAAAGCTGTTCGATAAGTATGCGAATTACTTCCATTATATCTGCTGGTTGTCGTGCCATCTTTTGACACGAGCACTGGAGAGGGATATGTCACTAACGCGCACTGGATGGGGAGCACAAATGTGCCCCTCCCCCCCCCCCCTGAGATCTCCGAAAGTATGAAAGCTAGAACAACCAAACTCAGTATGGATGGGTGCTGGGATGGCCTACCTTTTGTCCAATTTTGGTGACCTTAGCCCAACATCTTCAAGATCAAACGAGGTCATGAAGGTCAAATTTGGTCAAATTTCACGTTTTGGGAATTGGCCTCTGTGACGTCACAGGTCACCCGAAAGATGTTCTTAGCTGTGTACGGTGATTAAAATTGACGTTAGCTACAGAATGGCGTTTGAATTATCAATATCTGACAGTAAGTTCCGAAGATATCGCTTTGCAGACCTCGATTCTGGCCGCGATCTTGGAATGACAATCAATATAGCTCCAAATTTACCGACCGATTTTTATTATTTTGGCGTCGAACGATCCGCTGTTGCATTGAAGAAAATGTGGCACAAGCGCCATTGTCATGTGCCGCTTCGTTTTTTAGATATTTTGGAAAAACATGTGGATGGCACAAAAGTGCCCACCGTTCCTCCAGTGCGCGTGTTGATTCGTGCTCTGGAGGGGGGTGGGGCGAAATCCACCGATCCCTCCGATATTTCGAGCATAGCGGAAAAACGACAGCGCTTTGCGCCGCCGTTTTTTGCAAACCCGCTTTATAATTAAGCTTTACACTGGAAGTGGAATATTTGACCTTGTGTTATCAAAGGTCAGGTCAACAGACCACGTGGTGTTACGTGATGACCTCACCTAATAAAGTTGTGGTCATACCACAGCCACATATTTTTTTGCCGATGGGTTTGAAACAGAGTTCGTCACGGGCCGGGTATGCCCATGGGTGTCCACTGTCCATGGGCATGCCCATGGAAAAACTTCGGGCCCTGAGTGGGATCTGGGCTGAGAAATGCGTAAGAGCACTTTTTCAGAAACACTGTTGCTGCGACTGTCGGTTTTTTTAGCATAGATGGTTCATAGTTTTACATTTATTATTTGCAAGTGGCTAAATATGCTAGGATATTGAATACAAATATTGCAGAACGAATCATTTGCTTAATCTTTTAGCGACGATATTGGGCGACTGGAAGCGAATTTCAAAAAATGTACTTCAGATTCAGTGCGATTGTTGTTTAACATCAAATTTTGCAATAAAGTGACAGGGTCCCTCTAATATTGAAGTCACCTAAAAAAAAGACTGAAATACTTTCGAAAGACATTGTACCAAGCCTTTTCCCGCTCGACGCTACGTAGGGTGGTTTTCAAAATAAAAGGGGGTGGGGTGGTTGGGGGGGGGGAATCCGCACCACCTCCACGACCTGTAGTTTTCAGAGGCCCTCCAGCGCGCGTGTTAATCTGCAGAACTCAGTCCTGTTTTATCATCTCTGACCGAGCCTGCGTGTGGACGGGACGGACAGAAGACAGGAATGTCGCCAACTTCGCTGCCGAGTTGGCGAGGCAAGCATGTTGTGACGCTCATCGCACTGACCAAACACGATCGGAAACAAAGACCAACTCGCTCAGTTGTGCGTCCAACGGTGTCCAACTCTTAGTCTAAGTCTCATATGGTAAATGTGATTTGTGACTTGTGATTTGTGGGTCTGTGAATGGTGCGAATAACGAATATTTTGAGTTCAGCACACATTGGCGAACACTCACCCATTGACGGAGGTCTGAGTCATGAAAACCGTCAGAATAGACTTGACCAGCGTGTGCCAGAGCTGGGTGAAGAGCCAGTCGGACTTCTCGTGACACTGTGCCAGGAACGTCTCGGTGTCGTCGTCCGCGGACAGCGGCAGGAACAGCTGGGCGTGGCGCGGGCTGACCTGCGCCAGGTCCACCGCGTACCACTGCAGGCACGGCGCGCCGCTCAGTCAGCCGGCCTCAGGCTCCAACGAGACGCGTCCGGGCGCCGCCGCCCCCCCCCCCCCCCCCCCCCGGCGGCGGCTGTGAGCTAAGCTGAACACTACCTGTGACCGCCAGCTTTCAAATAAAGCTACAAAAAATATACTGGGTCAGGCAACACTCCAGACTGATGCACAAATGACGATTTGATCAATGCATTAGCCTTTACCTAATCAGCGCAACTTTCAGCACATGGTTTTACGACATTAAATCGGAAGATCTTAACAAAAAGCTATAGGCCTGATTTCCCAAAAATAAGAACTTAACAAATTTGAAAAAATATGTGATGAAATATCAACACGTACATGAGAAAGAGAAAGGCCTACTACAACAAATATAATACTTCAGGTTAGAGCCCTTCATGGAATGGTAATCCCATATGGATATGTAAATGGAATGGATATGGATGGAAATGGGGTAAATTTTTGGGAAATTCATGGAATGGAATAAATATGTATTGGAATGAGACAGACCATATCAATTTTAACACTTAAACAGTTAAATATGCTGAAATTGGCGGAAACGGGTGGAAATGGGATTCGTATTGAGTATGAATATTGATTGGAATGGATTTGGATCTGGCTAAATAAGCTGGAATGGAATGGAGTCTGAAAATGTCCCATGAAGGGCTCTAATTCCGGTGTTAGAACTATGCAAGATCTATATATTTACAATCACTTCTTAAATATACAACAAATATTGTAACTTCATCATCAGCTCATTGGCATTCTGTAAAAAAGGACAATATTAGCTCACCTGAGATTTATCCATTGTTTTCAGTTCTTCGTCTCTTTTAATTCTATCATAGAGTGATCTGCTAAGTGCGCTTCTCAAGTATACCCTTTCTCCTGAAGCCATTCTGTAACCAAGTGGTCAAATTATTAAATTACAATCACATGGACCCAAAAATGAAAATGATGCATTGCAATATTGTAATGGGATATTACTGAAATATTTTGATACAATATTTGTCCAACCAATGGGCAAAATGCTCAACAAAATATTCAGTTGTGTTCCACAGTAAATTTTGAGACCAAAGCTATGAAAGTATAGCAAAACTAAATATGTTGATTGTGGTAAAATCATTATGTATACTTGTATCGCTTTGGTCCTATCCTTAATTATTGTAAGTTAAAGAATTACAAAAAAATATTAATTGAACATTTAATTTATTAAAGAAGATCTGTGCTTGGATCTGTTATCTGTTCTGTTCTAAGATCTGTTATCAATTAATTTATACTTTGTAATTCTTTAACTTAAAAGAATTGAGAATAGGGTCAAGGCGATGCAAGTATGCAAAACTAAATATGCTTTAAAATGCATGAAATGGATCAAATATAAATTTGAAGAAGAAACAGCTTGGCAGAGGCAGTGTCAGGGTCCTGTTTTGGAATGGTGTTACGAAAGCGGCCCAGTGGCCAGCGACCACCGGACCCGGATTAACGTGGGCGTGACGGATATCCAGATGACCCGGATATCCGTTATCGTGACACACGATAACCGACAGCTAATCGGGTGGATTTAAAGGGACTTCACTCAAATAAATTTGTTCATGATGATGATTGGGATTTATCGGCGCACCAACAGCGAGATCATATGGCGCCAATAACTAAACAGTTACGGTATCTCAGAAAGTTTAGATCGGTCGCAACGAGGAATAGCAACAATAGTGATGATGGGAGAAACGAATGGGAGACAGAAATTTTGACAAGGTGCCGGGACATACCCTACTCTTAACGAACTCATTTGTTTGTTTTGTTTATTAGGCATTTCAGCCTGCTCAGGCCATTTCATGCCATTGAAATGCTTGGAAAAGATCAATAGAAATCACATTGCTAAGCTAGAGTGTCGAAAAAGTTTCGTGTCGCACAAAAATACAAAAGGTAGATTGATCAAGTCAGGATGCTCATCACCGAGTATTGTAGACAGGGAAAAATCGCAGTCATGAGTTAGACGTCATTTTGAAGAAAATGTCTGTGTATCTGGTATGTCGGACAATGAGGTGTGCGCAACCGTGATGGTCTAGGAGCAGATGTTACGTTGAGGGCGAGGGGTCGAGTGAAAATATATGAGTGTCCCAGAAATGTATGCTTAATTCGTAGTCTACAGAGAACTTCTTGTCTGTTTTTCCGCGATGAGGAGCGCGAAGCTTCTGTAACATGTTTAATATTACGAATTTGTGTCATGCGTGCATTTGTCTGCCACTGCGCTTGCCAGTGAGCGGAATCGTCAGAGGGTGGATAATGGATTTAATGGAATCGAAATTAAATGGCATGGTGGTAATGACTTCCGACGTGAGCGAGTGTTTTGCAAAGTAGTCGGCAAGTTCATTCCCCTGGATACTACAATCACTGGGCACCCAGAGAAAAACTATCTTGTACCCAGCCTGACATAGTGATATATGTAGATTCCATATGCGAAAATGGAGTTGATGTGGAAATGGAAGAGAAACAAATGATTGCAGTGCAGACTTGAAATCAGAGCAAAGGCGATTTGCTTTATGCATTTTGTACATGTTTTGTAAACATATATGGTTTTGTTGTATTATTATGGAAAAATCAAGGCCGTAAAATCAAGATACTGTTCGAGCCCCGCGTGCGAAGAACACTCTGTCGCTCCGCACTGCTGCACTGTATTATCTCGGACACAGTAACACAGGCTCCACTCCAGTGGGCGGCCCGAACGGGACTGTCGGCTCCCGCCGGGTCAGGCCGGAGCCAGTGCGATGACCGGCAGGTCGCACGCTAATTGGCTGCCGCGGTAGTGATGCAACCGCATCTACTAGCGACCCACACATGCACACACCATTGAACACATGCACGGGGCCTTGGACATACTCGCCTAGTTTAGCCTGGCCTACCAAGTACTCCTCCCACTCTACCAGAGTCATAGCCGGTTCCTGTTCCACTTGCTCTGCTTCAATGTAAGCCCTAGTGTATTGCACCACTGCTTTTCGCAAAGCGATGAGGCTCTCGAGGGCTGAAGGATCGCCCAGCGCCTGCAGCACGTGGTCTCTCACTTCAGGCCAGCATCTTACCTGCTCCAGAACGGCATGGTAGAAGCAGTTGCCATTTCCTGGAGTGGCGCCATAATAATCCAGTCGCAGTCCGAGCTCAGAAGCCGTCTGCACTGTCTGCACTATCTGCACTATTCACACAAAGTACATTTTGCGCGAATACTCATATACAAACACGAGAGTGTGCGCGCAACACGGTTAACATATCACACATGCTCGATTAGACGCTGCAGGCGCCTTCTGTTACGCTGCGACCATCGAGGCAGCGGACGAGGGATCGCGGCGTTGGCGAAGTCCGGGATCGCGGCTGAGGACGCCGGAGGGGGCGCCAACCACGGTGGCGCACTGGCGCCCGAAGTCATGGTTGTGGGCGTCGCAGGCGGCGTCGCCAGTGCCCTGGGAGGCGCCGCAGTAGAAGTCTGGTCAGGAGCGGTGCCAGCGCTAGTCCGTAAGTCGTCAGGGAATGCGTGTCCGTAGCGGCGGCAGATGTAACGGCGGTTTCGACTTCACACCCGACCACTCTGGAGCTTGATAGGGTAACGTCGATGCTGTCCAGCTTCGACGATGACGCCGTAGCGATCACAACGCTTCATGTCCTGGTTCTGGACCGCTACCCGGCTGCCCACCTTCAGCGCGGGCAGATCAGCCGCGCGGGAGTTGTACCGCTGCTCGATCTGCTCCTGTCGATGGGAGGCAGCGGCTTCTGCATGGTCAGCCGCATGCTGCCACTCTGCGGAGAAGTTCCGCCGGTGTGCTGGCAGCATGTCACGCACAGGATGTCCGCACAGGATCTCTGCTGGGCTGCGTCCGTCAGGTCCTGGCGTGATTCGGTGCTGCTGTTTGCCCTGAGTCCACAGGTCGCTATTGAGCTGCTTCAGCGTCGGGTCCCAGTACCGTCTGATGAGCTTTTGCGTGGTCTTCACAGCGGCTTCAGCTCTGTCCTTTAACTAAGGGTATTCCGGTGATGATACCCGGTGTGACGCCCCACTGCCCCAGAAAAGTCTGGAGGGCCTTGGCACGGAACCGCAGTCTTCCATCCGTCCACAGCGTGTTGAAGGCGCCGGTGTAAGAGAAGATGGTCCGTGTGGCGTCTATCAGCTGGTGCGTAAGGGCGTGCCGTCCCAGGTCCTGGACGAACTGCCATCCGGATCAGTGGACGACTGTGACCAGGAACTTGTGCCCCCCGTAGTCGCCGAAGTCCATCGGCACGTCTTCGAATAGTCGGGTCGGCGCGAGTCGGTGTATCAGCGTCGTTGAGGCGATCGCTCCGATCTGCGCTGCGGTAGAAGTGAAGCCTTCTTCCGGATCAGATTGTCCACCTCATCTCCCTCCGTCGCGACGGCGACCGGACTCCTGGAGAGGATGGCAGCTGATGTTTGAGTCCAAGCTTTGTTCACGACCAGTGACACGCGACAAGAGCTCCTACAAGATCATGAAACCTACGGGAGGCAGATCAATCAAGTATAAAGACATTCATTCATGATACACATGATTATACACATGAGTAGAAGAAGCGATTGGTGCAAAAGTGACAAGGCACTTCAATCTTAGCACCGCTTGCAAATTCTGTGAAGAAAAACACACGGCCGCCAACCAGAGCGTCAGGTCCCGCGCGCCCTAGGTAATAGGTATGTTTTAGAGTTAGAGCACCCTGCTCACCGACGCTACACTAACCACACTCGTGGAAAGATCTAGTGATTTAAATGTAGTGATTAAATCTACCTGAATGGATCAAGAAACTTTGGAAGCACTTACGCTACCGCCATCTCCGCCGCTGCCGCCTCGTTCCATAATACCAGAACCGTGGATGTCAAGTTGGTTTGTTCGAGAAAGATCAGAAAAAAATAATATGCAATAGTTCTGATGTATTACAAAATAGTTCACGTCTGAGTTCGTGATAGTTTGAACAGTCAAGAACGAAGTGCTTTGTGGTTTCCTGGTTATAGCCGCATCTGCATTCTGTGGAATCGTTCTTTTCTGGATTTGAAAGAAGTGACTGTTCAAGTCTGAGATTCCCAGCCTAAGCTTAGTGTGGAGAATGTTGCCAAATGTAGAGCCTTCGTTATAGTACTTAGGAAGGCGAGGAGGGCCTAGCTGCTGGGAGACTGCTTTTTTGAACTGGCTGTGTCAGGTGATGATGCGTGTCTGTTCGGGTAACGTATTCCACAAACGCGTCGTAGCTGGGATAAAGGACCGTTGTAAGGAGGTCGTGCGGTTGTGAGGTAGGGTGTGGTTTGTGCGGTTTCTGGGTGATCTCCCTGTGTCCTACTTGCGTATATGCGGAAGTGTGTCAGTTATGTGCTGTGGTGCTCTTGTGTCGTTTCTGAGTTAAAAGTATAGGTTGAGTTTGTGAACTTTTCGTCTGTCTGCAAGCTAGTCCACCTTAAGTCGTGTCAGAGTCGGTCTGTCAAAGTGCGGAATGGAGCCCCTGTGATGAGTCTGGCTATTCTGTTTTGCGTTTTTTTCGAGTCGATATGCGTCGTGCATGGTAATGTGTCCGTCGTATACAACGTCGCAGTAGTCCAAAATCGGTAAAATGTATATTGAGTATATTTGTGCGAGGGTTTCCTAGGAATCTAATTTGAGATAGGATAAAGTGAACTCACTGCTCTGTTCACCTTTTTGATTTTTTCATTTATATGTGTGTGGAATTTTAGATCTGAAGAAAAGGTTAATCTGAGGTGTTTGTGTGCTGTGACGATTGAAATGGGCTGGTCATCGAACGTCAAACGTCATAGTTTGATATGGTGTTGAGGTTTCCCTGTAGTGATTGTTTTGTGGCTTGTGGATTGTTTTTTTTGCGTGGGGTTTGTATAGCAATGTGTCGTCAGCAAATATAAGTGTGTCGTTGATCGTGATTTCTGCTAATCCGTTCTGCTAAAGTACAAAATGACTGATCCAGACCTCTAAAATCACAGCGGCGGACGGAGGCAATGGTGGCGGACCGTCCCACAACGGCAGAGGTGACGGTGACGGTCTGTCCTATAGCGGACCGCCACCGTAACCTGCCATCGAAAATATATAAAGTGGTCTGTGATTAATGTCATGTCATGAAAAATGTAATGAAAAAAAACTATATTCTTATTCAAAATGGTACAAATGTCAGTATCAAATCAAATTGCACAAAAGAAAATGTAAAAAATAAGGCAGTAAGATTTCGTACCAGATAGCCATCTTGGATTTAAAAACATTTATTTTTTATCCCTCAAAATTCAAAAGCTGTTTTAAAAAAAGGGAACCATTTTCAAAGATAATAAAAAACGGAATATATTTGAAAGACCTACGTACTGACAACATCCAAAGTAAGTTTCAAATACACATATTTATTTTTGACTGAGAAATGGCCCACTAAGTGTCATTAACTCATAAGGTCATATTTTGAAATCCTTTTTTGGGTCTTTTTTTACCCAATATAGATAATTAAATGTTACTTTTTTGTTTGTAGACAGAATGCATCTTTAAACATGCCTTGTTTATTTAAACTTCTCAATTTATTAATTTGACTTTGTTTAGTTTAGCTTAACCTTGACATTTTGTGGTGTCAGGTTGTAAAAATTACTTTTGAATAAAATTATATGCATAAAATAACCCACACAACATGATCTTTTCCCTTAAACACGCGCACTGTAGATGGGGAACTAACTAACCTGCACACTGGAAAGGGGGGAGGGGGCACAAAAGTGCCCCCCTCCCTGAGACCTCTGAAAGGATGAAAGCTAGGACAACCAAACTTATTCAAAATCGTAGAAAGAAGAAAAGCGAAGCTTTTCTGAGTTTCGAAGATTTCCACTGGGGCCTCGCTCAGAA